>JAJPUD010008734.1:71138-84505 GCA_023553655.1 Myrmecobius fasciatus
TAGTAGTAGTAGTAGTAGTAGTAGTAGTAGTAGTAGTAGTAGTAGTTATAGTGGTGGTGGTGGTTATAGTGGTAGTAATAATAGTAGTGGTGGTGCCGGTGTTGATAGTAGTAGTAGTAGTAGTAATGGTGATAGTGGTTCTTGTGCTAGTGCTAGTTGTAGTAGTACTATTAGTATTAATACTGATGCTGGTGCTGTTGCTGGTGGTGATTGTAATAGTAATAGTAGTAGTAGTAGTAGCAGTAGTAGTAGTAGTAGTAGCAACAGCAGTGATAATAGTAATAGTAGTAGTAGATTGTGGTTGTGGTGGTGGTAGTATTGGTGCTGGTTGTAGTAGTAGTAGTTAGTGGTGGTGATGGTGGTGGTGGTGGTAGTGGTGATAGTAGCTAGTTATAGTAGTAGAAGTAGGTGTAGGAACAGGCAAAGGGGGAGGAAGAGGAGAAAGAAGAAAAGAAGGAGGTAGAGAAGGAGTACTAATAGTAGTAATGATAAATATTTATATACTGTTTTAAGGTTAAAAAGTACTTGACATATAATACCTCACTTGATCCTCACAACAACCCTATGAAGTAAGTGCTATTATCACCTGCATTTTACAGATGAAGAAACTGAGGCAGACAAAAGTAAAGCACACAGGGATAATGTGGAAGGGGCTAGGGATAATGAACTAAATAGGCTTCTCCTCCCTTTTCTTAGCTATTGTCATTGAGATTAGAACATGAAAAAGGAGTTGGGGGGTCTGCCATGGAAAAAGTATCCATCATTTGAGTGTGAGTAATTTGACAGGCTACATTCTTCATCCTCTTGTGAGGCTGCCTTGTGGAACAGCTTTTCTCCTTCAAGGTTACCTTCAATAGTCATTTTAAACCGATTTTATTGAGATAAATATGTTTGCCAGGATGGTGGGGGTGGTGGAAGACTAAGAGAAGGAAGAATATCAAATTATGGTGCCTCCTGAGGCAACCTCAGCTCCCTCTAATGACTGGTCATGCACACAAACAATACCTAAACACACTCACACAAAGCTGGATCACACACAGACTCTACTCACCACAATCGGGGAGCTGAGTACGAAAGTCAATGGTAACTCCATGGCGGTGACACAGATGAGTGTAGTGAGCCAGTGTGGAGCACATGCACATGTGTCCACACCTGCAGGCATCCCTGCGGCATTGTTCATAGTAGGGGATGGGGCTCAGATAGGGGGAGCAGGGTGCAAACAGATCCTTAGTGAGAACGCTGCATGCCTCGGCTGCATAGGATGCTAGGGGGACACCACAGAATCAAAGAACATTAGAGCTCGAGGCAGCTGCAGAGACCATGATTCACCTATCCTCCATTTCACTTGTATGGAGGACTAGATGGTGGGTCAGAGATAGGGGGACTTGCCCGGGTACAGAAACCAGGATTAGAACCATCCAGTTCCCCATCCAGCAAACCACATTACCTTGATATTAGACATAGAACTATTTCTAGCACCTACCCACATCTATTACACTTCTTTCACAAGCTACCAGTGACCCCCATACTCTATGGTCCATCCCCACTCCCCAATCCTGATCATTTTGTCTCTCTAATATTTGGGTTGTCCCTTACTGTTAATGGGATATCTGTGTCTGGTCCCCTATCTCACCTTTATCTTTATCATCTGCCCTCTATCTCTTGCCTCCCCTCTCTCTCCTTCCACTTCTTCTTGCCCTTATCTTTGCTAGATTCTCTCTACCCCCACCTCCCACAAGTCACAATTTCCCTCAGCTACTCTCCAACTCTATTCCCATCCCAAACCTCCCACTCTAGCTCCCTTTTGCTGAATCTCAGCCCAGTTTCCAAGCACTGTTGGACCCCACATGACCTGACTCACCAGCCTGCAGGTGTACATCACAGGGATCCAGAGGGGCACTGGAGATGGCTGGAGAGCAGGTCGATAGTGTTTTCCAGGAATTGCCAAAGAGCTGTGGGGTACTCTCTGGAACACCCACAGGAGACCTGAAAAGAGCCAAGAAATAGGTTTTGCATATGCATGGTCATACACAAGCATGCCATGCTACCAAGTCTGGGTTCAGGACTCCTCCTACCCAGAATTCCCTTGATTCTCCATGGAGGCAAAAGAGCCAGCAGACTCTGGTCTTAGGCTTATGGGATCACAAAATGAATTAAGAACAAAAATATTCACTGAGAAGGGCATTTGTTCCATTGTCCTCTGCCCTGGCCAGACCACATCCATCATACTATGACCATCTTGGCCACCATGTTTTAGGGAGGGTACTGACAATGTGGAAACACCTAGAAAAGGGAGGTTAGAACGATGAAAGCATTAGGGATTGTACCATAGAAGAACTGACTGCAGGAACTGGGATACTTAGACTGGCAAAGACTTGGTGGAATTGGGCAAGTATTTGAAAGGCTCTCATCTGGAAAGCATCCTAGAAGTGTTTTACTTGGTTCCAGAGGGCAGAGGGCACAAACGGACAGAAATTAAAAGGCACATTTAGACTTGACATTAGGAAAACCTCCCTAACTATTAGAGCTCACCGAGAAATGGAGGATATACAACAAGGGATCATCCATGTAGAACTGGTAGGGACCTTAGAGGTCATTAAATCCAAAACCCTCATTTAACAGAGAAAGAAACTGAGGCACAGAGATTCAGACACACCTAACAAGTGTCTGAAGTGAAAAAGTGAACTTAGGTCATCCCAACTCTCCAATTCAATGCACTACTGTTTTCCCTTCAAACAGAGACTGGGTGGGTGGTTACTTTGAGGATACTATAAAAGGATTTTCTCATTCATATGTGACTGGCTGGCTGGAGGAAAAATGAGGAAAGCAGCAGTAGGAAATCATTATCTCTATGTAAGCTCCCCTCTGACTCTGAAATCCCATGGCCACCTCTCACTTCATTGTTGCTTAAAGCTCCCATTTTCTCTTGGTCTAATGGGCTGGTTTGGGAAACCTTTTGACTTCTACTCCCTTTTTTTCCTTTAAACATAAAGTAGCTATAATGATTTTTTATAATAAACTTTTTTCTCTGAGTCACCACATTTGAACCAAAATATAATAGACTCTGACTTTATAAATGAGGAAGTAAAGGCACTATAAAAAAAAAATTTCCCTTTCCTTTACAGGAGGAGAACACTGGTGAGGAGGAGGTGAGTGAGGGGGTGAAAGAGAAGCAAAACAGTTGGATCTTGAGCCCCCAAATTGCCAGGAGCAGGGGAGGGAGGTAGATTTCCAGCAAATCCTTTTAGCATCTAGCTTCTAGTCACCTTTTACAGCTACAAATCCTGTATCACTCCTAAGGCACTGCCCACCTACAATCTATTCCTGAGGCTTGGATCCCAGTTGCTTATCAAAAAGTCCCACTGAAGAAACAATTATTACTAATTGTATTAAACTATTGACTTCAATACTTGGTAATGTGTAAATATTTAAAGGGAATATTTAAAGAGAAAAAGCTTCTCTCTGTGTGACTGCAAAAAGAAGTTCTAATGGTAGTATTTCAGGTACTAAAAATATCTGGAGGCAGAAAGAGCCTCAAATCACAGCATCTTGGCAAACTTTGGGAAGCCCTGATTACCCTACCCCTTCCCCATAAATTGTACCCATTTTCTCCCCCACTCCCCTCCCCAACCCTATGGGATAATGCCTACAAGAAGTCATCCTGCATGTTCCCATTGAAGGTCCCACAGAGCCCCACAGTGTCATCCTTCCATCGCTGGTCCACCTGGATATAGAGACGCAGCCCTTCCCGGTCATACAGCACCTGAACTCCAACAGAGGTCCGCACACGCAGAAACACGGATGACAGTTTCTGAATCTCAAAGGCATCTGGGAGAAGCAATGGTGGTCGGGATGGAAAGAGGGCTTCAGGGAGCGTGGCTAGCACTCTCCCCCACCTACAAAACTACTATCTGCATCTGGGCTATATATACTATGTTCCCATTGGCTTGGGCACTAATTCCTTTGTCTTAAGGGTGTCCCAATTGTGTCTCATGGTTCTGGCAGAGCCCAAGAAATCTAGGATACCTAGTATTCCCACCTGCCCTTCCCCATCTTACCATCCGTGTAAGGCAGAGTGACCTTGTACTGACCAGACATGAGGATGTCTCCTGCCTGAGTCAGGGTCACCTGTCTCCTAGGTGCCTGGTTCAGAATCACAGTCACTGATTGGATACAGGCTCCATCTTGGTTCTGGAAACAAAGGCAAGGAGGGGGCAGACTGTCAGTCACATAGAAGCCAGGCAGAAAAGGGGATCAGCTCCTTCGATCTAAGTTTTCTCCTTCTCCCTTCCCCACCTCAAAGTGTTGCAGAGGGAGCTCCCTTTTATATCCCAATTGCTGTCAGTTCACATTTAGCTTCAGCAGGCATGCCCCATTATTGCACACAGGACTGAGGTTGGGTATTCCCTCCGTGGACCTTCTAGCTCATAACTAGACTCAACATATGGAGTCATAAACACAACTCCCACTACCAAGAGTCATTTCTTCACAGGATCCCAGAAGACACTGGCTAAAGCCAGATCCCATATCCCTCTAGTCACAAACAAAATGGTGAAATCATAATATATCAGTGAAAGGTAGCAATGATTAAAGTATATAGAAAGCTGGCCTTAGAGTCAAAAAGACCTGAATTCAAGTTCTGCCTCTGATGGTCCTTGGTTGTTTGATCCAGGGCAAGTCACATAACTTCTCAATGTTCTAGGTAACTCCTTAAGATTCTAAATTTCAGTGTTCATGGCAATCTGCATCCATGAAAGGAGTTTCCTCAAAGGTGAGGTTCACAGATGAACTCACACATTAATCAATCATATTTATTAATTATCTATTATGTGCCTGGCATTGTGCTAAGGGCTGAGGATACAAAAAGAGGCAAAGGATAGCTCCTGCCCTCAAGGAGTTTACAATCTAATGGAGGAGACATGTAAACAAATACATATAAAATGCATATAGGATAAATAAGAAATAATTAGCAGAGAGAAGGCATTAATTAGGAAAGGCTTCCTATAGAAAGTGAGATTTCAGTTGGCACTTAAAAATCTAGCATATAGTTCAGCTGGGATCAAACCCTAAATCTCCGGATTCTCAATCTCAAATCTCCTAAATCTCTTAATCAAGCTGCTCCTCCCAACCCCTTCTCAAGGATCAACCTCTAGTCTGGACCTGCCAACATCCCAGAGGGAGGATGTCTGGATCAGTAAGAATAAATCTCAAAGCCTTCAAGAGAACTTTTTCTACAGTGTGTGTGTGTGTGTGTGTCTTTCAGACACAGGGAGAAAGAGCCAAGCATCATGGATCCAATAGTCAGCTGAGAGAGGCAATGTAGCCTAGTAGATAGACAACTAGCCTTAGAGATGAGTTGACCCATCTCTGACACACCCTAGCTGTGGGACACTGGCAAATTACTCAGACTCATGGTGCTCTAATTCAATGTTCATTGTGTCCACATCAGATGGAAATAGAAGCTTCTACACTGTACATAAGGATCCCTGCAGGTTACTTACTGACTTCTAAAACCACACATGTTATGTGCATAGATATGTATTTACATATAGGTATACATGTGTTCATATATTTGTATATATACTTGCGTACGTGTGGTTTTTTATGTAATAGTACAATTAGATAGGAATTACATTTGGATCTCATTTGGGCTGCACTTGGGAGTGTTCTGGGCTGCATGCCCATCTACATCCCCTATATTGTGGGCCTTGTGTTAGATAGTTCTGCCCTAGATTCTTCTCTAGAACTATAAATTACAGAGAAAATGCCAACTTGCTCTAGTAGAGGAGGTTTCTTCACCAGGGAGTATCCAATACCAATGAAATCATAGATCAAGTCTCTATCTCTATTTAATCAGCTAATTCACACAAACTAGGCAAGTAGGACATAACCATTTGCCTGCCCCTCTCACTGTAAAAGAAACTTCTGACCTCTGTCATGTTAACACACTTGATTCAACTAGTAATCTTAATTGAGGCTAGATTAAAAACTATTAAATTCATGAGTCTACATGGGAGGGGGAAGAGAGCAGAAGGAGAAGGATTATTTTAATGTTTGTACTACTAGCACACTTCCTGGTACATAGTAAGTACTTAATAAATACTGATAGATTGATTATCACATAGTCCCCTATTGAAAAAAAAAATGTGGATGTACCTAATCTAATTTAATTCAAACAGAACCCCTCAGTATAGGGGCCAAAATCAGACTTAATAATCACATGCCTGATAGCTCAGCCACATATGACAGCCCCCAGTTCCATCTGGCTCCTTTATTAACTCATGCCCTTGATCACAAAGGGGACTAGGTGAAGAAGTATGGAGGGTTCTATGCAGCCCAAGCCCACTGCTTATCATTTCTCACCTGGATTTTTAGCAGTCTTCTTTTTATTTATTTAATCGTTCATTTATTCATTTATTTTAAATTTAATAGAAAATAGGAAAAAAAATTTTCAAAAATTTTCTCTTACTAAACAAATTTTAATGACTATTAAATTATATTATTAAAATCCCTCCAGGATCAAATATAATATAAGGCATTTGTCCCGTATCCCTTCCTAACTTTCCAAACATCATATAATCTACAGTCTCCCCAGTCTATCTACACTAGTCAACTCTGTGTCTCTCAAACAGAATACTTGATCTTCAGCCTTCATGTCTTTATCCCGACTGTTCCTCATGCCTGGAGTGCTCTCTCTTCTCACTTGCCATTCTTCCTTCAAGACACCTCAAGAACCACCCTCAACAAGAAGTCTTCCCCTCTTAGGTTATCTTGCATCTTGCATAATTATGTATATTGTATATACCTATTTATTTATATAGCATTTCTTCTATTAGAATATAAATTCCTTGAAGGCAAGCTGTTTTTCACCTTTCTTTGTACCCCCAATGCTTAGCACAGTGTCTGATCCCACAGTGAGTTATTAGTGATTTCACAGGTATACTTTGGAACCAGATACTTCAAAAACATCTTCAGACCTATAGACTCCATTCCCAAAGGGTGGGGTAAAAGCAAGGAGGGAGAACACTGTAAATTATTGGTGAAGCAGCAACAACAAGATGATCAATTCTGATGGATGTGGCTCTTTTCAACAGCAAGGTGATTCAGGCCAGTTCCAGTGATTTTGTGATGGAGAGAGCCATCTGTACCCAGAGAGGGGACTGTGGGAACTGATGTGGATCACAACATAGATTTTCACTTTTCTCTTTTGTTGTTGTTTGCTTGCATTTTGTTTTCTTTCTCATTTTTTTTTGATCTGATTTTTCCTGAGCAGCATAATTGTGGAAATATGTATAAAGGAAGTGCACATGTTTAACATATATTAGATTACTTGCCATCTAGGGGAAGGAGTGGGAGGGAGGAAGAAAAAAACTGAAGCACAAGGTTTTGCAAGGGTGAATGTTGAAAACTACCTATGCATGTATTTTGAAAATAAAAAGCTTTGTAAAAAAAATTATTGATGAAGGAACTCCTTTCTTCACCCTAAAGCCTAGGTCTGAGAATTGCTTATTACATTTGGAGTCACTTACAAAATATCTTGCTGAAAGTTCACAATGACATTTCACCACCCTTGCTGCCTGGGATCCCTTTTATTAAATCAAAGCATCTCCCCTGACAAATAGCCTTTTCATCTGTAGCCCATCTGGCATGTTACCATGCATAGGACAGTTGTTTTATGAATGTCTATTACTAGCTCACATTTCTCACATTTTGCTTTGAAGTTTACAAAATGTCTTTCATCGCAATAATTCAGAAAAGGAGATAGAACCAATCTTATTATTTCCATTTTCTAAAAAAAGAAACAGAAGCTCAGAGAGAGTAATTTACCTGTGATTGAACAACTAACAAGTGTTTAAGGCAAGATTCACATGGAGGAGCCAGTGTTCTATCTATTATCTGCCTCTCAATGGGCTCAGTTGAAGACAGTGAAATGATATGGAATGAAAAAGTCTTCAGAGAAGTGGAATAGCCTAGGAGACAGAGCACTAGACCAAGAGTCAGGGTGCCTGCTCTCCTATTCTGTTTTGATTGTCCATTTATTATGGGCCTATAAACAAAGTACACTTTAGAATTCAGTATGAAATGGGCAGGATAAGCAGATCCTTCCCTTTTCCATATAACTGAGTGCAGTGAAGAGCAGCACATTCACAAGTGAAACTATTTTAAGCTTATTATGAGGTCCATTAGATCAGGAGGCTCTTGAGGGCAAGAACTTTTTTGCCATTCTTTGTATCCCCAGCACTTAGCACTATGCCTGACACTTAGTAGATACTTAATGAGTGCTTATTGACTGACACCTGATAGCAATCTAAGACCTTATCTTTTCATAGACTCACAACTAGACCAGCAACCATTCTTGTCCCTCTTACCCATTTCCCTGCTCAACTATTGTTGGGAGGGAGGGAAATGGTCCCATGAAAATCATAGGGTTATTTCCTATGGAACTCAGGATCATGGCTTCAAAGATGAAAGAGATCTTAGAGGTCATTGAATCCAACCACCTTTTTTACAGGTGGAGAAACCAAGACCCAGAGAGGTTAAAGTGTGTTGCCCAGTTAGTATATGTGTCAGAGCCAAGATTTTCCTGATTCCAAGTTGAGAAATTTACTGATTGGACCATAGTTGACTATGGCACACTCCTACCTTTTCCAAGGGGAGAGGATTTTCAATTGAGTACTGATGATGAAACTTCATTTCCAGGACAGGAGGCATTAATTTACTTTTTTGGAACAATTTGGGGAATTTGTCCCTGAAATAATGCCCTTTCCAAGTTCCTCTCCACTGGGAAGGTTAGTCTGAGTTCCCCCCTTCCCAAGGAAGTTAGGGAAATATGAAACTATAGAAAGGCCCTTCATCTGGGAGAAAGATGAGGAGAATCTTTGCTCAGGAGTCCAACTGCTGGGACTCTGAAATAATGAGATTAGATATTTCTTAGATAACCAATATCAAGCTCATAGATATCAGAGATAATAGGGGTCATAGAAACTGGGACTCTGAAATCATGAGAGCAGATCTCTCTTAAATATTGGTTAAATATCAGAGACATTAGGGGCCATAGAAGTTGTCTAGTCCAAGATCATTCTGCAGATAAAGACCAATATTCATAGAGATTATCTGATATTCCCATAGTCACTCACATATAAGTGTCAAGCAGAGATTTGAATTTAGGACTTCTGACTAGATTTAGTAGTCTCTGTACTATACACATCAACTCACACTAGATCCCACTCAAAGGGTTTTGCACAGCCCAAGGGAGAGATTACCAATCTCAAGAGTATTGATCTACATTGTTAAACCCCATCCAGACATTACCACCAGTCCTCTGGGAATTGACTTATCTGGAGTGTAACACAATCCTTACTGCCTTCCATATTAATTAATAATTAATATTATTGACCAATTGGAGGGTGGACTCAAATTATCTCCAGAAGATGAGGCATCCTTGTTTCTGCTGAAAGTTTTGGGGAATGATCCCAAGGTAATGTCTAAGGGAGTAATTTCTAACTAAGGGCAGACAAGAAAGCATAACCCTCAGAACCACTGGTGCACATAATTCAAACCTCCAAACAAAACCTGAATCCCCACCTGAAATCAAGCTCTTGGAAAAGTCATCAGCTCCTCTCTACCCAGCTGAGCTACCTCCAAAGCAACTCTCCTCCCCATCCCTGCCAATCAAACACTGTCACCATCAACCCCATATTTCAAAATTTGATTTTTTTCAATGAAGAAAAATTGATTTTCTCTCCCTCTCATTTATCCCACTGAATTAAAATAAAGACTATTACAAATAATATGCATAATCAAGCCAAAAAAAATTCTGCAAATCATCCTTCATGAAAGATCTTAAAATACTACCACCAGGCTCATAGTAATCAGTTCTTCACCTCTGACAGGATCCAGGCACCCAGCTCCTTTAGACACTCAATTAAAATGCCTCAGAACTCAGTTCTCTACTCTCTCAGACAGCTCTAGGTCAGGCTGCTGCCTTTCCAATTAATCTAAGTCTGCCCAGTAGCCTAGCACACGGGCAGGTCCCTTCTCTTGTGAGGAATTGACAGTGTCTATTCTATAATTTCCATGCCCAGAAACTGCCCGGAGACTTGTGTGCTAATAAGTGATACACAATGGAATGACTCCTCATCTTAAACTTCATGAATGAAAACTAGTGTCCCGAGGGAGGGAGACTAACAGGGCCACTCTCTTCTGTCCTGGTCAGATCATATATGGAGTTCAGTTTTGGACACCACAATTGGGGAAAGACATTTATAATCTATGACATATCCAAAAGAAGGAGACCGAGATACGAAGGAGACTTGAATTTATTCCAGAGATGCATTAATTGAAGGGAATGCTTAGTCAAAGAAGTGAAAATTGAGGCAGAGGGACATCAATTGATGTCTTTGAGTAAATAAAGGAAGAAGCATTAGATATGTTCTCCTTAGTCCCAAAGGGAAAAATTAGGAGCACTGGCTAGAAGCTACAGAAGGACAGATTTCAGTTTGATGCAAATAAAAATAGTAGTTAGCATTTATATGATGCTTTAATAAAAGTTTGTATTTTACAAATATTACCTCATTTAATTCTCACAATAATGCTTAGAGGTAAATTCTATTATTATCCCCCCCCCTTTTTTTTTTTTACAGATGAGAGATTATAGGACTTGCCCAGTAAGTACCAGTTTGGAACTGAACTTTTGTCTTGCTGACTCCAGGTCCCGACTGCCCATCTAATAACAGATACAGCTCTCATTGCTCTACTCTGCTCTAGTTAGTAGGGGATTTTGAGTGTTCCCTGAACATTTATTCCTAACTCCAGGCCTTTAGTCATTTTGATTACTATTCCAAGCAAGCTTCTTTTCCACCTGTCTAAATCTTACCTGCTTATCCTCCAAGTAACAGTTTAGATCTCACCTCCTCCACAAAGCCTTCCTTGATTATTTGAGTATACACCCTACTTCACCTTTCACTGAATATCCATAGTTAGAAGCATATAATCTTACTCTGAATGATTCTCTGATTGTTTCAAGTCTGTGAACTTTGACACGACTTGAAACTGTGAGGGGAGCAATGAGGAAAATGAGGGAAGATGGGCTCATCTTTCACTTTAAGGTCATTTTCCCCCACTGAATAACCTCATGCAATCTCTTCTTGTTTGCCACCCCCATAGATCAGCACTGAAAATTGTAGCAGAAATCTTACCAGTCCACATGGGGCATTCTGAATTGTCACTGTGAAGGCTCCTGAAGACCGGCTCTTGGCTAGGATATACTGGCATGTGGCGGGAAATGTGTATCGGCGGCCATCAAAAGTAGTGAAATGGATGTCTCCAGTCACAGAGCACTCCGCTAAAAAGCAGGGATGCTGTCACCCTTAAAATAAGGACTGCTCCCCAGCCTAAGGAATCCTGGTCTGCTAGGAATCAAGATGTAAGAGAGGAGATGCAGCCCTTCACCCTAAGAGGAAGAGAATCTGAAGAAGAAACCTGGACTTTGTCCTTGGGTCCTTTATCTGATGCAAGAGATACAAGGCTTAATTTTCAGAAGCCCTCATTCTGAGGGATGGGGAAGCATCAGTCTGACTTCAGAAAACTCCTGGCTCTGATGGAAGGAACCCTGTAGGTTTTTAAAGCTTAGAAAACTCCAAAATTAAAAACAGTTCAATCTACAGAGCTTGTATCATTCAAATAAGAATGATCACGTCATAGAGGAGTTCTTTGTCTGAAATATCTGGATTATTGACTCTAATGCTACTGCTAGCGTGGTCTGAGAGAGCTGTACCTATGGATCCCACCTCCCTCCCAATCTAGGACCATGGCCACCAGATACCTGGACAGGTTGAAGCACTGCATATCCATTTGCCCCCTCTGCATGTGCTGAAAGAGAGAAATGACATTTTGGAGGTCATGTTACATCAGCCCCAGGTACAATCAAGCTTCCATTGCCCAGGAAAAGGACTTAGTACTCTCTGCCTGCCCTCTTTTCCCAAACTTAGCTAACCCCCACAGAATAACCAGCAGCTTTATCTAGATCTATCTCTGCTCTTTCCAAGAAGTCCATAGATTCTGAGATCCCAGACCTAGGAATTCCTTTAGAAATAATGGAAGGGGGCAAATGGACCTTGACAAAAAAAATTGGTTCTCTATCCCTGTTCTAGATCAAAAAGTTAGGATTCCTGGGTTCTGACTTCAGCATAGAAATTAACTCATCTTCTTCATGCACTATCTCCCCATGGACTGCACTCCATCTTGTCTAAAACCACATCCAGTTAGGATCAAGCCACCATCAGCCTCTGGAGGTCTCTCCTTGGTGGCCCCACAGAGCCTAAATGTGTAGGGATGCCCAGCTCCTCCTAGCCCTGTCTCATAGTGGGCACCTACCATATATTGCAATCATCATTCACCACAGAGCCTGTTGGATAGAGACTCCCATGGAATTCACAGGGACATTCAGCAGGTGCCATGCAGCTCCCATCTTCAAAGATTAGTCCTGGGAATGCAAATAAAATACAGCTCCAATTACAACACTGCTTTGCTCAAAAATCTTTAATGGTTCCCCATTGTCTCCATGTGGAATTGAACTCTTCAAGCCTGGCATTTAACACCCTCCACAATGGGACTGTCCTCCCATTCTTTAGAGCTTTGATCTACTCTTTTTTTTTCCTGAGGCAATTGGGGTTAAGTGACTTTCCCAGGGTCACACAGCTAGGAAGTGTTAAGTCTCAAAGGTCCGATGTGAACTCCTGACTTCAGGGCTGGTACTCTATCCACTGCCACTTAACTACTTCTTTATGAAGTCTTGCTTTAGCACTAGTTACACAAAGACCTTTCCTTCCTTTGAAAACAAAATGTGTACTCTAATCCCTAATTCTCATGAGGTATTTAGCTTACACTGCTTTGGGCTACTAATTATCTTCTCATGTAACTGTATCCTGGTTCCCTACCCAAAATGTAGGTTCCATGAAGGCTGGGACCTTGTATTAAATTATGCATCATCTCCCTCTCTCTCTCCCTCTCCCTCTCTCTCTCTCTCTCTCTCTCTCTCTCTCTCTCTCTCTCTCTCTCATGTGTTTGTGTATGTAGGGCATAAAAGAAGTGGCTTATTGAATGACAAATTAATAAACAAAGTAATGAGGAAGTGGATGAATTATTTAGTGAGCAAATTAATGTATTATGAATAAGAGAACAAATTTATGAATTAGTGAGTGAATGAGTAAACGATTAAGTGAATGAACTGAATGACTGAGCATATGAATAAGGGGGCAAATATTCAGTCCCTGTCTTTCCCACACCAGAATTCCCATCTTAGTCAAATTATAAATCTCAGTGAGTCTCACAGCAAGGTCTCAAGGCTACCCATCTGCAACCCCCCA
>JAJPUD010008735.1:0-33376 GCA_023553655.1 Myrmecobius fasciatus
TCCTTCCCTCCCTCCTTCCTTCCCTCCCTTCCCTTCTTCCCTCCCTTCCCTCCTTCCCTCCCTCCCTCCTTCCCTCCCTCCCTCTTTCCCTCCCTTTCTTCCCTTCCTTCCCTCCCTCTTTCCCTCCCTTCCTTCCTCCCTTCTTTCCATAACTTGGGGTTTACTGGCTTGACTTATTTCTTTTGACATGCCTTAAACCAAAACCAGTCTGATTCTCATTGGTTACCAATAGCTCCAAGGTCAAGCCCCATTTGGTCATTGTTTGAATCCTGATTGACTGAGATCGAATGTAAATAGCAATTATTTCTGCTTTGGCCAGAAACGTTGAGGATCTTGCCCTCCCAGATTCATTCAATTATTTATTTATTTAGATTTTTTGGACTAAGTGAAAAAGGAGATTCTTTGCCTCAGTTGCTATCTAGCCTTAATCACTGAATAGGTGCCACCTCAGTAAATCTAAAATCTGTGGAAGATCGTACCTTAAAAAGGCCAAGATCTCCCATTGCATCTAGGGCCATCTCTTGCTCTATATATTGCCACTGGACCCAAATGACTCCTGAAGGCGAAAGTAAGGTAAATGACCTTGCACAGCCCTGCCTCATTTAAACCCAATTCACTTGCATGTCAGGATAAACAACAAACAACTTTCATTCAATTTCCATTTGAGTGGACAACTGCTGGAAGCTATGGAAAATTATCAATAATGTAGTTTAGATTTTACTGTTTTTTTTTCACTTTTCCTTTTTTGATTGAGTGACTTTGCACTAGATAAAGTGATCACAGAATATCGATAATCTATTTATAAAATTTAATCATGTCTATGGATGACTTGATTGAATGAATTGATTATGACAAAACCAATTCTTTCTGTAAGGGATTAGCATCAAGACTAAGATAAGTATATAAGATTTACTGCTAGAACCAAATAAACTAAAAACTAACAATAACATTAATTTGGCACTTGTTGGTGCATAATTTTAATATGTCACATGAAAATTAAGCTTAATTGCAGTAAAATATTCTCTCACCTATATTTAGAAAATAACTTCAATTTTTCCCCAGACGATTTATCAAAGATTATTCCTTGACTTCTTTGTAATCAAAGTTATTGCTATTGCTTATTTCTCTGAAAGATTTTGTTCAGGAAAATTTGCCTCTTAAATTACATGGGATCATTAGAATTTCAAAAAAATCAGCACACATTGATACCATATATATGCTAGATTTATGCACAGAAAAAATGATTGAAGGAAAATTTTTTTTAAGAAACCCATTCAGGTTACTGATGTTTTTATTTGTTTGGGAAGAATGAGTAGTTGAATTTGCAGATGATTCTCTGAAAATCACAAGATAATAAAGTATCTAGAAGGAAGCCACCAAATCATTAAATAGAGGATCTTGCCTCATGTATCACCAATCCTTCTTCCCAAAACAAAATAAAACAAAAATCCAACCCTGATTCTATCTATCATGAGCTCCCTTTTCTCCCTTCCTGCTCATTTTACATAACTCAGGCTTCTTCCTCTCCTCTCTGTCCCTTCTGAATCTTCAATCTGATTGTAAACCTCATTGTTCAACAGAAATTGCTCTCTCCAGTTACTAAAGATCTTTTAATTCCCTTTGCCTTCTTTGCCTCTCTATGGTGCTTTATTATTTATCACATTATCTCCTTCCTCTTAGAGTTCTTGTGATACAACTCTTTCCTGGTTTCCCTTCTATCTGCCTATTAGCTCTAAGTTTTTCTTTTCTAGTTCTTCATCTATCTCATTTCCACTAATCATGGATATCCCCCAATTTCTCTCCTAGGTCCCATCCTGTTTTTGCTTTCTATATTTCTCTTTATAATTGCATTAATTACCATGGACTTAATAATCCTTTTTGTAAAGATGATTTCTAAATCAATAACTTTATTTCTAGTCTTTCTTCTGAGTTGCACTCCCACTACTAGATGCCTTTTGGATATGTCAAATTACAGATTCTGAAGGCATGTGTTGTAGGTGAGCTTAATGCCTATTTTCTCTGAATTCAGATGATGGGAAGAAATGAGGTACTAGCAAATCATTGAACAGTTAACAAAATGAGATTTACTTTGCTTAAAAATGTAAGAATAGCTAACAAGAATACAATGGTTTAATTTCTCAGAATCTCTTTCCATTCTCCTCTCCTTATCTTCATATGAAAATTTATCTGAACAATGGGGCAGCTTATGATAACTCATGTGATTTTCAGATACACCCAACTCCACAGAATTCGGATGTTTTATTCTTTTAGGAACCAAGGAAATTATGTCAATGGAGGAAAGAGCCAATCAAATCCCAGGAACAACTTTGTTATCTTTTAAGAAAAGCTAATTTCTAGAATGATAGAATGTAGAGCTAGCTGGCATAATGCATAGAATTTTAGAGCTGGAGGTAGAAATACCCAAGTTTAAATACAGTATCAGATTCTTAGTAGCTATGAAACCATTTGGAAGTCAGTTCTTGGACTCAGTCATCTGTAAAATGGAGATAATGATAAGTACCTATGTGCTATTATTGTTGTGTTGGGTTTTTATGAGGATCAAATAAGATAAAATTTACAAAGCAATTTGAAAAAAGCTAGCTATTATTTAGTTCTGTACTCTTGATTTACCAGTGAAGAAACTAAAGTGCAGAGAGGAAATCTGAGAGGACTTGTCCAAGATAATATCTTATTAGTACTAGGCACAGTACTTGAAACTATGTCTCTGAACTGTAATTCTTTGGTTCCATAAACTCCACTCTACTATATAATGAGTAAATAACTATTTATAATTGTCAATGTAACTATATTGAATTGTTTTCTAAAAATAAAATAGAATAATTAGTATAATGCTTATGATTAATGCTAAAGAATTTGGAGGTTTTGCTGAATGACAATTGTGTGAGTTTCCTTTCTATCTGGCTCATGTATCTTTAAATAAATAAAGTTTGATTGAAAGATAAAAACATACATATATATATATCTTGTTATGTAAATCATTCACACTATTTGACAACAGATACGTTATTGTGTATATTAATTTCAAGCACGAAAATACATATTTGCGATCAATTCTCATTTTGTGAACATTGATAATTAAAGTATAAGAAATAATTAATGGTTGTAGTAGATATAATCAATGTTTTGTCTGAGAGGATCATTTTTAAGAATAAAGATTCTATTTTAGACCTTTCAAACTACTGTTGTTAGAGAAGGAAAGCTAAACAAATACAAAAATGTAAACAATTTGATTCTCCCTTGGTTCATGTAGTCCATGATACGCAAATGTTTGGATGAGCCCAAACTTGTTTTTCAGCGGATTAGAAATATTTACTTGTGTTTCAAATAATGTTCAGAAAATTCCTGCGAATGGGAATCAGTTTTCTGAATTCATCCCCCTCTCAATTTTATATTTTAGTGTGTATAGAATTACTATGCTTTATTTCCCTCATGATTCAGTGCATGAATTTGATCAATATGAATGCTTAGCAATCTCAATTTTTATTTCCCCAAATGAAATAAATTAGTGGTGTAAATATAAGTTCAAATATAGGAAGTTCATATGTATATATCTTAGATTATCTGTACTTCTTTTAAATGTGTTTCTTCTCATTAATTAAATTAAATCTCCCTTTTCTGTAATTGAATTCAAATGGAATATAGCTGAATAATTAAATTTCCTCATTAGATGAATTTCGGAAGTAACATTTGAAATACACAGGATAACACAATGTCTGAGTGACATGGAACCCTTTCACTGCTTATTCCTGCTGTCTCTGCATACCATGCAGTATAGTAAAATAATCTAAGAACTTTTTAAAAAGTTAAGTCTAATATTCTTTTAAAGCAATATCCAGATTATGATTTCATATAAACCTGGAGGATCATAGAATTTTTGATACAGAGTTAGTAGGGTTTTTGAGGCAATCTGGTTCAGTCCCATCATTTTTTATAATGAGCAAACTGGGACCCAGGGAGCCAAAATGATTTTGTTCAAGGCCAAATATCAAATGGGGAAGATTTTGTGACTTGAATAATAAGGAATGTTCCCTCCACTAATATTGAGAGAAATCTTAGCACTTCTTCCGTAATTTAGGATCTCAGAAATTTGCCTGAGTCACTGAGAGATTAAGTAACTTACTCTTGGTCCTACAGCTAGCATATCAGAGGAAAGACTTGGAATTGGCTCTTCTAGACTCTGAGGATGGCTTTCCATCAGATATGTCATGCTGCTTCTCAGAAAAGGCTGTGGTAGGTCCTTATGTCCAACTACTACAAATAAGGCATTTTATACAGGATTCATTTGAAGCAGTTCCTGCCCAGATGGTCACTGATACATTTGCCAGTAGTGAATGCTCATTTTATGGCTAGTATAGAAACATAATTTTTAGAAGTAGAGTCACCTCTGATCTTAGAAAACCATATGAATCTCTTTGTGGCTATAATCCACCTCTATTTCCATATTCCTTCAGGCCTTTAAACAAAGTTAAACCCAGAGCCATGTAGATGACCTAGTATAATTTTACCTTTCCTCATTTCATTTTGTACTTTATGTAAATATCATGATATGAATTTATTTTAAATTTAAGATATAATTTTTGATTTTGTGATAATAAAAAAGTGATTGACAAAATCAATGGATAAATGATATTTATTAATTACCTTTTATAATCACTGTATTAAGTCCTGGGGATTACACCAACACCTATTAACCTATATGTGTGCTTTCTCATTAATCTAAAATTGTTTAATAAAATAATATACTCCTGTACCAAGGACATCCTTAATGAGGATATTATTAGAAAGCAGGCAATTTTCTTTTTCCAAAATATTTTTACTATTACAAAAGTGATTTTAAAAAATAGACTATAAATGCCCTCATATTGTTAACTAATTACAAAAAAGCATATTAAGTGGTAGAGACAAATCACATCTTAAAAATTTTTTTTGTACCAACTGTCTCCCAAACATATATCAAAATCATACACATTTCCTTGAAAGACTAATAGACAACCTAGTCCAATATCTCTTTGTTCATTAATATTAAGAAAAGCTTAAAAACGAGACATGTGCTCACCAAGCATATTTGACACTATCTAGGAAACTGTCTAGTCAAACACAAGGAGCTTTTACTATAAATTGCAAGGTTATCCAGATGTGCCTGTTGATAACATTATGTTGATTGTATCAATTTCCAGAACATTGAGAACTCTTAAAGGAGATCCACAATCAGCCAGAAAAGTTTGGCTTAACTATCCTTCCAGAAAAAAAGCAAAGTAGATAAAGAATGTCTTTGTAGTTGGATTGAACTTGCCCATTAACTTGTATATATCAGATAGACCCTATAAATGAACAAAGAGTTAAAAAGAAATGAAGAGAAAGGAACCAGATTGGATATTTTTTTGGAAAATTTAAAAGTTTCTTTACCAACTCTAATCTTCCTGAAATAAAGGTCCATGTTTTTAATATTGCTCTTTTCCTAGGGAAAAATGACTATTATTATTACTAAATGCCTAGGAATCATGGAATATTAGAATGCTCTTTAATTATAATTGAGGATTAGTCATAGAACATAGAACATGAGAAGCTCATGGTAGGTATGAGCGTGTTTTAATACATTGCAAATAAATTAAAATGAAAAAGTGGTTCAAAGAAATGTATGAAGGAAAGAAAGGTTGGGTTGGTCATGTGGTACTAGAGATCATTGAAAGACAGTCTATTTACCCCACTAGTATTAGTTCAATTTCAGCAGAATTCACTGAAGGCCAATGAAAAATTTATTGGAGGTCATGGACAAGATTCACTCAGGATTGGTAAAAAAAAAATATAGAATGTGATCCACATCATTTAAGAGAATACCTATATAAGATAAGGTCACAATTCCATGGAATATTGGGAGCAACAGAAGAATTATTGAACTAGAACATTTTAGAAATGCACATCTATAATTAGTTTTTCCTACTTTCCTAGTCACATTAACATAACTATATAGACTCATTAATAAGACAACTGAGCCACACTAAAATGGCATTGGTCATGTGAGCATGGTCTACACAAATATTTTTTAAAAAATAATTCATGCTTAGAGAATGAATCTAGATCCTAATCTGATTTCATTTATCTATATCCTCTATTTCAGTAAAAGAAATGTGAATAGATTTTGAAACTAATGTGACGTTTATCCTATAAAAGGGGGCTTTTCAAATAAGATGTAATTTTAAAACCACAAAAAATATATTCAAAAAAAGAGGAGGAAGGAGAAATGGCAAATTTAAAGCTAAAAAACACTAACACTGTAATGTAAATGCTATTTATCTTTATATTTCTTTCCTCTTACCAGGCCTCCATTTTCCCCTCTTCTATCAACTACCATCCACTGAAAAAAGAAATACAAACCTCCTACCATATATTTTCTAATAATTCAAAATATTCAACTCCACACATATTTATCAAGTATATATAACATGCCAAAAACTGTCATGCCATGGAGATACAAAGACAAGAATTTAACAGTCCTTGACTTCAATAAGCTTGAAATCTATGGAAGAAAGGCAGCATATGTGTGTGTGGGTATAGTGTATGTGTATGTGTGTGTAATAAACACATAAATACATATTTTATGTATACATACATATATTAATATATATACTATACATACACAAAGATAGATTGATAGATAGACACAATTATCTGATAGATAATAAGAATGGAGAGTATTATACATGGATTTTATGGACCTTAGAAATGAATGGTTGTTTGTAAAAAAAAATGGTCTGAAAATTGGAGTAGATAGAAAGGAATATTATTCATCATTCTCCTCTCCCCATTTTGGCCTTATAAGTTAAGATTTGCAGGTGAAGAAGTAAAGAAAATTATAGGGATTCCAGTATCCTTGGGAGGGGTGGAGAGAATCAGGTTTCTACTAAAGTGAGAAAGTATAAAATATGTTAGCTAAAGGCTTAGGGTGGTAAAAAAAAATTGTTGAAAATAGAGTTGGTGTTTTAGAGAGCACAATAGGATGTATTATGTAATGAAATTATAGAGATGGACTTTGGAAGGAATATGACTGATTAGAATATCAATGAGATGAAACTTTAGAAGAGTATGGATGAGCTTAAAGTTGCTTGTCAAAATGTGTTGTTACAGAGTTTCAAGAAGCTTAACACCAAAAATTGCTTAGTTTTTTTAAAAAAGCATTGTGCCTTGTCTTTTATTCCAATGTAAAAGGTGTTTCAACAATGTTACAAATTTGATTTATAATATTGAATTATAAATTTTATTAAACATTATATCATATAGAATAGTGGAGGGAATAATAGTATTTATATCATGCTTCCTGGCTTTTTTGGACTTAGCTGCTAGTAGCAGAAGTGTGCTTGAACAATTTCAAATTAGTTTGATTAAACCAATTATTAAATTTTCAGTATGAGCATTTATACCTTGAAAATTGTGGTAAATTCTACAAATAAGGGCTTGATTCATTGTTTTGATCATTACTTAAACTTAAGAAAATGTTAGAGAAAAAAGTGAATAGTGCAGATATTAAACTTAAAAGTGTGTGCTGCATATTTTTCCCTCATAGAGTTGATTGTTGAACATTTACTAGCATATATCTACTAATGGGGGATGTGAAAGTTACCAAGATTACTTAGACACAAAATTGTAAGTGAATAAAAGATGCAAGTAAAGTACTGTAAAATTAGAGTGGTGAAAAGGGGAGGAGGGATTTTTGTTAAGGTAATAATTGCCCCATTAGTATTTTTCCATGTCAATTTTTCTCTTAAAGTAATTGAAGATAGGAATATTATTGTTGAGAAGAAAATATTCAGTAAAAAGATATAATAGTTCTCTTCAATTACCTTTGACCATCTCCTTATAGTTACCAGCTCTCTCTGGACCTGTTGCAGTTTGATAATGCCCTTCCTAAATTATGAAATCCACATTTCTAAATATGTATTCTGTGTGTATTCTGAATAAAAACCAAGTATAGTGGGATCATAACTTCATTCATTTTGGACACTTGGCCTCTATTAAAGATGCCTAAGATAAACTGCAGAGGAAGAATGACATAGTAGATAGAAGACTGGCCTTGGAGTTAGGAAGAACTGTTTGCAAGTTCTGCCTCTTATATTCAATGACTCTGTGATCCTGACAAAGCACTTTTTATGTCCCAGAGAGTGCCCTGAGGCAGAAAATCACAGAAGAAATGCTGATATGTATTAAGTGAAAGAAGTTTGTATATTTGTGCATTGAAAGCAAAATCTTAGTTCTAGACTATCCAAACAACACATAAGCTTTTTTGGCTACCATACTATATTTTTGACTCATCCTGAGTCACATGAAGTCCCCAAATACTTTTCCCAATGAACTGTTGTTCAGTAGCACTTCATCCTATTCTACATTTGTACCATTTGTTCATCTGAATCAAGTGGAATGTTTTATTTTAGGGTCCTATGCATAAATTTCAAGAAGTTCATAAATAAGAATAAGAAACATTGTCTATATTTTGCAAACCCTTCTTTTGTAATTCTGCATGTTTTATCTTATGCATCTAAAATAGGATTGTAAGAGGAAGTCTGGTGACATAGAATATCACCCAAAATGGTTAAGAAGTCATTTTCTAGAGTGTCAATATCTTTTGGGACCATAACTATTATCTGACAGATTATCCATTTCATCTTTATGTGACCTGCACATCTAATAACTATTCAGTCTATTCTTTCTTCCACAGGATTGATAAAAATATCTAATACCATCCTAATAATTGACATTTATTTAGCATATATAACGTTGTTAAATACTTTACATATATAACATTCTTGGGAGACTTCATTAGAGACCTCTTGTAAATTGATTTCATTTCATTAATCACTACTCTGTGGGGTAAACATATTAAATTAGGACTGTCAACTTACCTCTCTCATATCTCTTTATGTTGTCAACAACATGAGAGAATCTGTTAAATATCTTGCTAAAATTCTGGAATATTATCTACAGTAATTTCTAATGTGCCAGTTTGGAACCCTACCAAAAATGTAGTGTTAATCTTGTAGGAATTACACTAGATAAATCTAAAAAAGCTCATTATTTACCTTTCTAAAGGCTCACACTTCTATATATATTGATATATATTCAAAAATGTCATAAGAAATCAGTCAATTGTCCAGCCTAGAGATCTTCTCTATTTTCTTCTCTTTTGAAAATAATAATGTTTGCTCCTTTTCTGTATCACAGTACCTCTCAACATTCCCTTTGAATTTCCCATCTATGGCTGATTACTACAATTGCTTTCTAACTGGTCTTCCATAATCCCATATTTCTCTTTTAATCCAACTTCCACAGTTATATTCTTTTTTTTTCCTTGAGGCAATTGGAGTTAAGTGACTTGCCCAGAGTCACACAGCTAGGGAATGTTAAGTGTCTGAGACCACATTTGAACTCAGGTCCTCCTGACTTCAGGGCTGGTGCTCTATCCACTGTGCCACCTAGCTGCCCCAGTTTCATATTTTTACAGGTTTATAAAATATTTTGAACTTCTCATTTTCTACTGAATAAAAGATCTTAAGTTTTCAGTTACTGTATTCCATCATCTGGCTCTAAAATCCCTTTCTAATTTTGTTTTACCTAATATCCTTCAACTGTCATCAAACCATTACTGGGTGCCTAAACTCATACTTTTTTCTTCTGCTTAGTGATGTTCCTTCTTGTTGGAATACATTCTGCATAATATTTGTCTATTTTGTTAAAGTAGGGCTCTGTTTCCAGGGTCAAGGGTGCACTGTTCCAAGCAGCTGTTTCAGAAACCCTTCCAGGGACCTGACAAGAAACACTCCTTTCTTCCCTGGAACTGTGAGGAGTGTCCCTATTCCACTGTAGATGTAAGTTCTAGCGGGCTAAAGCAACAAAGTCTTTCTTCCATGCTAGTGAAGAGACCTCCGGTGAGCTGAGGCCTCAGGAAGCTGTCTCCTCAGCCTCCAACTCCACCCACACCAACCATGCTCCCTTTTGGTTTGCTGATTTTCCAAGGTCCTCTTGTCCTGCTGACAAACTTTTTCTGCTGACCTTCCAAGTCTCCTCACATATTTTTGGGCTGAGAGATCTTAATACTACTACTGACCCTGATTCAGAGGTCTTTATTCAGGCTTTGCTGGTATTCATCCTGGGGACACCAGGGAGGACTTGGAAGGTCAGCATAAAGGGTCTGTGGCAACAGGGAGGCACTTCAGTGTGCAGTACCAGCACAGGCCATATCAGGGCAATCCTGGCCCCGGCTCAGGCAGAGTGTCAGCAAGCAGGACTCTTGCTTTAGTAGGCTAGAATTTACAGCCACAACGGTGCAGGGACACTCCCCAGAGTTTCTGGGTAGTAAAGAAAGCTTGTGGTCAGGTCCTTAGAAGAAAATATGAAAACAGGTGCAAAAAAACCCTGAAGCTTGGGACATTGCATCCTCTACTAGGAAACAGAGGCCTCCATTAACAAAGAGTTAAAAGTCAAGTAAAAGTATAGGGAAATGAGCAGACAACAGAAAAGGATTCTAACCATAAGAAGTTATTATGGTGACAAGGAAGATCAAAACACACTCGGAAGATAACAAAGTCAAAGATCCTACATCCAAAACCTTCAAGAAAAATAAGAATTGATGAAACTATTTCTAGTCATATGAAAAGGTGCTCCAAATCATTATTGATGAGAGAAATGCAAATTAAGAAAACTCTGAGATACCACTACACATTTGTCAAATTGGCTAAAATGACAGGAAAACATAATGATGAATTTTGGAGGGGATGTGGGAAAACTGGGACACTGATGCATTGTTGGTGGAGCTGTGAGTGGATCCAACCATTCTGGAGAGCAGTTTGGAGCTATGCTCAAAAAGTTATCAAATTGTGCATACCCTTTGACCCAGCAGTGTTTCTACTGGGCCTATATCCCAAAGAGATCTTAGAGGAGGGAAAGGGACCCACATGTGCAAGAATGTTTGTGGCAGCCCTTTCTGTAGTGGCTAGAAACTGGAAACTGAAGGGATGCCCATCAATTGGAGAAT
Source organism: Myrmecobius fasciatus (assembly GCA_023553655.1). Classification (NCBI taxonomy): domain Eukaryota; kingdom Metazoa; phylum Chordata; class Mammalia; order Dasyuromorphia; family Myrmecobiidae; genus Myrmecobius; species Myrmecobius fasciatus. The sequence continues at coordinate 11,045 of JAJPUD010008735.1, forward strand.
GGCTGAATAAATTATGGTATATGAATATTATGGAATATTATTGTTCTGTAAGAAATGACCAGCAGGATGATTTCAGAGAGGCCTGGAGAGACTTGCATGAACTGATGCTGAGTGAAGTGAGCAGAACCAGGAGATCACTATACATGGCAACAACAAGACTATCAATGATCTATTCTGATGGACAGCTGAAACAATGAAATGTTTCAAACCAGATCCTATTGTTCAGCGATGAAGAAAGCCATATACACCCAGGGACAGGCCTGTGGGAATTGAGTGTGGACCACAATATTTTAATGCTTTCTGTGAATATTTACTTACATTTTGTTTTCCTTCTTAGATTCTTTTTTTTCCTTTCTCTTTCTAGATCTGATTTTTTTGTGCAGCAAGATAATTGTATAGATATGTATACATATATTGGATTTGTCATATATTTTAACATAGTTAACATGTATTAGACTACCTGCCATTTAGGGGTGGGGGTGAGGGGAAGGAGGGGAAAAATTTGGAAGAAAAAAATTGTTTTTTGCAAAGGTCAACGTAGAAAAATCACTTATACGTTATGTAAATAAAAAGCTTTAATTAAAAAAAAGATATTGTCAGGGGAGTGCCATATACCACAAGCCAACTGGAATAATTTTTTTCTTAAAGTGTATTAAAATAATTTTCTCAGCAAAAAAAGAAAGAAAAATAAGAATTGATCTCAGGCCAGAGAAGAGCTCTTTGAGAGTGATGCAGAAGGAAATACAAAAAGCTAATTGAGGAGAAGAATGCCTTAAAAAGCAAAATTGGCCAAATGGGAAAGGAGGTCCAAAATCTCAATAAGAAAATAATCCTTAAAAATTAGAATTGAGCAAATGCAAATCAATGGACTTTTTGAGAAATCAAGATACAATAAAAGAACCCCCCAAAATGACAAAATTAAAAAAGTGAAATATCCCAATGAAAAAAAAAATTGACCTAGAAAATAGATCCAGAAGTAAAAAAACATAAAATTATTGGTCTACTTGAAAGTCATGATTAAGAAAAGAGCCTGGACTATATCTTTCAAGAAATTATTAAGGAAAACTGTCCTGATATTCTAGAATCAGAGGATAAAATAGAAATGGAAAAAATCTATTGATCACCTGAAATAAATCCCAAAATGAAAACTCCCAGAAATATAAGTCAAATTCTGGAACTCCCAGGTCAAGGAGAAAATATTACAGGCAAACAATTCAAGTAAAGTGGAGTCAGAGTCAGGATAATACAAGATTTAGCAGCTTCTACATTAAAGAATTGGAGAGCCTGGAATATGATATTCTGGAGAGCAATGGAATTAGGTTTATAACCAAAAATCACTTATTCAGCAAAATTGAGTATAATTCTTCAGGGGGAAAAGGTAGAAATTTATTGAAATAGAAGACTTTCAAGCACTGGTGAAGAAAAAACCAGAGCTAATAGACATTTTGATTCTCAAAAACAGGATTCAGGAGAAGCACAAGGTGGTAATCAGGGAGAGGTTATCATGAGGAACTTTAATAAGACTCAGATCATCTGTTTACATTCCTACATAGAAGGATTATACTTATAAGTCATAAGAACTTTCTCCAGTATTGTGGGAGTTAGAAGGAGTTTATATAGATAGAGAGCATAGTTGTGAGTTGAATATGCAGGGATAATATATTTTAAAATGCAATTAAAGGGTAAGAGAGGAATATACTGAGAGGAAGGGAAAGGTAGAAGTGGGATGGTATAAATTATCTGTCATAAAAGAGGCAAGAAAAAAACTTTTACAATGTAGGGGAAGAGGGGGAGTGAAGGGGGAATGAGTGAACCTTATTCTTATCAGAATTGGCTCAAAAAGGAAAAAAAAAGCATACACACTCAATATGGGTATAAAAATATATGTTACCCTGTAGGAAAATAGGGGGAGAAAAGGATATGAGAAGGGTTGGAGGATGATAGAAGAGAGGGCATATTGGGGGAGAAGTGATTAGCAGCAAAACACTTTTGAGGAGAGTCAATGTGAAAGGAGAGAGAAAGAATTAAAGAAATGAGGAGGTAAGGATACAGTAGTAGTAGTTATTGGGAAAATAATTTTCAAGTTTCTCTGATGAAGGCCTCATTCTCAAATGTATAGGGAACCCAGTCAAATTTACATAAAAAAATTAGAGCCATTCCCCGATTGATAAATGATAAAAAAAACATGAACAATGCCCAAAGAGCTATAAAGTCATGCATACCCTTTCACCTAACAATACTCCTACTAGGCATGAATCCCAAAAAAAATTTTTTAATAAAGGAAAAGGGTCTATATGTACAAAAATACTTATAATAGCTCTCTTCTCAGGACAAAAAAATAGGAAATTGAGGTGATGTCCATCAATTGGGGAATTGCTGAATAAATTGTGGCATGAGATTATGATGGAATATTATTGTTCTATGGGAAATGATGAGCAGGATGCCCTCAGAAAAATCTGGAAAGTCTTCCATCAACTCATGCAAAGTGAAATGTACCATGTACAAAGTAATAGCAATGCTATTTTCAACAATACAATGATTCTCAACATCACTGAAGGACTTTTGATAAAACATGCTATTCATAGTCAGAGAAAGTACTACTTGTGTCTGAATATAGATTGAGTCATATTCTTTTTTTAAATACTTTTTTCTTGAAGTTTTTTTTTGGGGAGACAGGAGATCTATTTTTTCTTTCACAAAATGACTTTTATAGAAATGTTTTTTTGTATAACTTCACAAAAATCATTTAGAACTCAAAATTTTAAAAACAAATGTTAAAAATTGTTCTAAATATAACTGGGGAAAAATAATAAAAAATAATAATAAATAAAAAATATTTACTTTGCTTTTGGGGAGACACAATATAAATATTCTTAATTTTCATCTTATTTTTTCATTAGGTTTGCATTTTTTAAAGTCTTGTATTAATTTATGAAATTTCCCTGTAAGATGAGACAAAAACAAGAATTCCATGAGAAAACTTTAATGCTAATGATATTTTCTGTCTCAAGTGTTTAATATAAAATTATATATGCATTCAACATAGAAGAAAATAGGTTAATTTCCTCTTATTTTGCTCCACAGAAAGGTTAAATTGCTTCAAAAAATTTGCTCCAAAATCTCTTGTCAAGAGTGCATTCTTTGATTCCAGACTCCCTGAACCAGCATTTGTGCATTGCATTAATATTTTGAGCCCAAAAGTATTCTCTAGCCAAATTAGTGGATGAAAATCTATTCTAAGATGTTCCAGTGGAGTCTTGCCTTGGAAATGGTACAAAATCTAGCACAAAAGGGAATGAATGCTAGACAAAGCTTGAGGAAAAGACTGATAACAGAAACAATCATCTCTCATGCATGGCAAGAATGCTACCCATGGAAAGGAGCAGCACTGTGTGGTTTTCAAACTGGACCACTAAAAACTCAGGGATTATCATGAGAATAGTGTAGAAACCAAGTCTCAACCAGGGGCTGATTCAAACAAATCTAATGTCATGAGATATTTCTAATACCTCAAGGTTAGTCAAAGGAGTTACATGACTTTAAGCTAAATAACAAAAAAATGTTTAAGTACTTTGAGAAATATGTTTATGCATTCTTATACTAAATAAAATTAATTGAGTAGCAAAACTCAAAAATCTTACTTAAATAAGCTGCCTGGAAACATTGAAAATATAATAGAGATCTGCAGGTAATCATCCTTTCAACCGTTTCCAAGTCTTATTTATTTCAAGTATGGGGGACAGGGATGAGATCAGTGATTTTATTGATATAAGAAATTCCCTAGTAAGGAAACCTCTTTTTTAAAAAAAATAAAATTCATTTTATTCTGAATTTAAGAAATTAAATAAGCATTTTCATAACAGTAAAATAGAAAAAAAGATGACTAACATGAAAGTACAAATCTATTGTGTATTGCTATTTCTTTTAAATACATAATAATTGAAATACTGGGAATTCTGGTAAGATGTCAGAGTGAAGATGTGACTCTCTGTGTCCTTTGACCTTCTCTCAAATCAACAATAAAATAAGCCACTGAACTTATCTTTAGTTCAACAAATCCAGAAATACTTGGACTACGAAACACTGCTTGCAGTTACCTCTGAAGAACTTCATAGCAGGTCTGTTTCAATAGGGCAGCGGGGTAAGCAATTTGCTCGGTGCAGTCTGAAACTGAGGTCAGAGAATTGGGTGGTACTCAGCAGAAACTCCAAACTCCAAACTCCAAACACCTGGGGAGTATCTGAGGCACATAGGACACTCTGCCCTGATTGGGGGCAGGTGTTCTGGCAGATTTGCCTTTTATAAGGAGTAAATTGGGCAAAGTCCTAGCTCCACCGGCTCAGCACTGGAAGTTAATTAGCGGAATTGCCCCAGGGCAAACTACCACAGCTGGCCAATTCTTTAGCTTTAAACAGACCCCAAGCTTTCTAAAAAATGAGTAAGAAGCAGAAGAGAGCTTTCACCATAGAGAGCTTTTTTTGAGAGAAAGAAGGGCAGATCCAGAGGTTCCTATAGGCAAAGCAACTCCAGAGGAAGCCATCAAGGGAGATATAACCTGGTTCCTCTTCCACAAGGCCTTCCTGGAAGATTGCATAAAGATTCTCAAAAGAGAGCTAGATGATAAATGGGGTAATGAACTGAGATCAGTGCAAGAAGGATATAATGCCCTGCAAAAGTGATATGAAAAAGACACCAATTCATTGAAAAACAAAATTGGTGAAGTAGAATAAGTATGCAATGAACAAATTGGCTTACAAAAGGAGCTAAAAAAGGTGACTGAAGAAAACAACACATTAAAAATAAGAATTGAACAAATGCAAGTGAATGACTCAATAAGACTCCAAGACCAAACAAAAACAAAAAAATGAAAAAATGAAAAAAAATATTTCATATCTCCTAGGAAAAACAACTGACTTGGAAAATAGATCTAGGAGAGACAATCTAAGGATTATTGGACTTCCTGAAAGCCATGATGAAAAAAAGAATCTAAACACTATCTTCCAGGAAATCCTGAAAGAAAACTGCCCTGAACTTGTACAATCAGAAGGCAAAACCACGATTGAAAGAATTCCCCGATCATCTCCTGAAAGAGACCTCAAAATTAAATCCCCAAGGAATATGAAGGCAAAATTTCAGGACTATGGCACCAAGGAAAAGATATTGCTAGCAGCTAGAAAGAAACAATTCAAATACCAAGGAACTGTAATTAGAATCACACAAGATTTGTCAGCCTCCACCTTGAAAGATTGAAGGGCCTGGAACCAGATATTCCAAAAGGCAAAGGAACTTGGATTATAGACAAGAATAACCTATCCAGGTAGAAGGAGCATTATCCTCCAGGGAAGAATATGGTCATTTAATGATATAGGTGAATTTCACCTATTTCTAAAGAAAACACCAGATCTGAACAAAAAAATTGACCTCCAAACACAGAACTCGAGAAGCATAAAAAGGTAAAAAGGAAAGGACTCTTGAGAACTTTATTTCTACTATGGGGATACTTAAAGATTGGGGGTATAATTTGATATTACATTGATAATAAGAAAAAGAAAATTACAGGGGTAAAGGCTATCATAGTGGGGGAAAGAGGGAAAAAAGGTGGTAAAAGAAGGTTAAAAAAAGGAGGTAAAAATAAGGTAAAATCTCATGAAGAGGCAAAGAAAACTTAATGTAATTGAGGGAAAGAAAGGAGGCAGATGAGCATTGTGTATCTTACTCTCATAAGATTGGGCTCTAAAAGTATATATCAGACACATTTGGTTTCACAGAGAAACTTGTCCTTTCTTATAGGGAAGTAGGAGGGAAAGGAGGAAAGGAAAGGGATAGACTAATAGGAGAGAAAATAGAAGAATCAGGGGAAAGGAGTTAAAGAGGGGAGGAGCTCTAAAGGGGAGAGGACTGTTTGGGGGAGGTGGTCATCAAAAGCAAATTACTGGGGAGGAGGGAAGGGAGAAAGGGGAAAGGAAAGGGAAACACATAACCTGGGCAAATAAGATGGCAGGAAATACAGAATTAGTTATTCTAACTATGAATGTTAATGGGATGAACTCTCCCATAAAGCGAAAGCAGATAGCAGACTGGATTAAAAACCAGAATCCAAGAATATGTTGTCTACAAGAAACACAGCTAAAGCATAGTGACATATACAGGGTGAAGGTAAAAGGCTAGAGTAGAATCTATTATGCATCAGGTGAACAAAAAAAAGCAGGGGTAGCAATCCTGATATCAGATCAAGTAAAAGCAAAGATAGAGCTAATCAAAAGAGATAAGGAAGGAAACTATATTTTATTAAAGGATACCATAGATAATGTAGCCATATAAATACTAAATATATATGCACTAAGTGGTATAGCATCCAAATTCTTAGGGGAGAAATTAAGAGAGATGCAAGAAGAAATAGACAGCCAAACTATGCTAGTGGTGGATCTCAACCTTGCTCTCTCAGAATTAGATAAATCAAACCACAAAATATATAAAAAAGAAACTAGGAAGGTAAATCAATTGTTAGAAAAGAGAAAATTGAATAGAGACAGTAGGGAGTTTACTTTTTTCTCTGTGGTTCATGGAACTTATGTGAAAATTGCCCATGTGTTAGGGCATAAAAACCTCCAAATCAAATGCAGAAAGGCAGAAATAGTAAATGCAACTTTTTCAGATCATGATGCAATAAAAATCACATGCAATATAAGGCCAGGAGAAAATAGGCCAAATGTTAATTGGAAATTAAATAATTGAATCCTGAAGAATGAATGAGTGAAAGAGCAAATCATAGACACAATCAATAATTTCATCCAGGAGAATGACAATAATGTGACAACATACCAAAATGTGTGGGATACCGCCAAAGCAGTTATAAGGGGTAATTTTATATCTCTAGATTCTTACTTGCATAAAATAAGAAAGAGAAGATCAACAAATTGGGCTTATTATTAAAAAAAAAACTAGAAAAAGAACAAATTAAAAACCCTCAATTAAATACCCAATTGGAAATTCTAAAAATAAAAGGGGAAATTAATAAAATTGAAAATAAGAAGAGTATTGAATTAATAAATAAAACCGAGAGTTGGTTTTATGAAAAAAAAACAACAAAATAGATAAGCCTTTAGTTAATTTGATTAGAAAAAAGGAAAGAGGAAAATCAAATTGTTAGTCTCAAGAATGATAAGGGAGAACTTTCCTCCAATGAAGAGGAAATTAGAGTAATAATTAGGAGTTACTTTGCCCAACTTTATGTCAGTAAGTTTGATAATCTAAATGAAATGGAGGAATATGTACAAAAATATAGATTGCCTAGATTAACAGAAGAGGAAATAAATTATTTAAATAGCCCCATATTAGAAAAAGAAATAGAACAAGCTATTATCCAACTCCCTAAGAAAAAATCTCCAGGGCCAGATGGATTTACATGTGAATTCTACCAAACATTCAAAGAACAATTAATTCCAATACTATACAAACTATTTGAAAAAATAGGGGAAGAAGGTTTACTACCAAATTCCTTCTATGATACAGATATGGTGTTGATAGCTAAACCAGGTAGGGTGAAAACAGAGAAAGAAAACTATAGACCAATTTCCCTGATGAATATTGATGCAAAAATCTTAAATAAAATATGAGCAATGCGATTACAGAAAGACATCCCCAGGATAGTACACTATGACCAAGTAGGATTTATACCAGGAATGCAGGGCTGGTTCAACATTAGGAAAACTATCAGCAAAATCAATTATATTGATAACCAAACTAACAAAAACCATATGATTATCTCAATAGATGCAGAAAAAAAATTTGATAAAATCCAACACCTATACGTATTAAAAATACTAGAGAGTATAGGAATAAAGGGGCTTTTTCTTAAAATGATCTGTAGCATCTACTTAAAACCATCAGCAAGCACCATATGTAATGTAGGCAAAGTAGAACCATTCCTAATAAGATCAGGAGTGAAACAAAGCTGCCCACTGTCACCATTACTATTTAATATTGTATTAGAAATGTTAGCTTTGGCAATAAGAGAAGAAAAAGAGATAAAAGGAATTAGAGTAAGTAATGAGGAAACCAAATTATCACACTTTGCAGATGACATGATGGTATACTTAGAGAACCCTAGAAACTCAACTAAAAAACTACTAGAAACAATTCACAACTTTAACAAAGTTGCAGGATACAAAATAAATCCACATAAATCAGCAGCATTTTTATATATTACCAACAAAGTTCAGCAGCAAGAGTTACAAAAAGAAATTCCATTCGATATAATGGATGATAGCATAAAATATTTGGGAATCCATCTGCCAAGGAAAAGGCAGAAACTATACGAACTAAACTACAAAACACTTGCCACACAAATCAAATCAGACCTAGTCAATTGGAAAAACATTAAGTGCTCATGGGTAGGCCAAGAGAATATAATAAAAATGACAATACTGCCGAAACTAATTTACTTATTCAGTGCCATACCAATCAAACTCCCAAGAAATTATTTTACAGTTCTAGAAAAAACAGTAGTAAAGTTCATTTGGAAGAACAAAAGGTCAAGAATTTCAAGGGAATTAATGAAAAAAAAGGCAGATGAAGGTTGCCTTGCTGTACCAGATCTAAAACTATATTATAAAGCAGCGATCATCAAAGCCCTTTGGTACTGGCTGAGAAATAGAATAATCAATCAGTGGCATAGGATAGGATTTCAGGACAAACTAGGCAATAACTATAGCAATTTAGTGTTTGATAAATCCAAAGACCCCAGCTTTTGGGATAAGTACTCAGTATTTGGAAAAAACTGCTGGGAAAATTGGAAACTAGTATGGAAAAAATTAGAGCTTGACCTACACCTAACACCACATACCAAGATAAGATCTAAATGGGTTTATGATCTAGGTATAAAGAGTAATATTATAAGCAAATTAGAGGAACCTAGTATAGTTTACCTCTTAGACCTGTGGAGATGGAATAAATTTACATCCAAAGAAGATATGGAACTCTTAATTGAACACCAGATAGATAATTTTGATTATATTAAGTTAAAAAGTTTTTGTACAAACAAAACTAATGCAGAGAAAATTAGGAGAGAAGTAACAAATTGGGAAATCACCTTTACATTTAAGGGTTCTGATAAAGGTCTCATCTCTAAAATATATAAAGGATTATCTCATGTTTATAAGAATTCAAGCCACTCTCCAATAGATAGTCCAAAGGATAGGAACAGACAGCTTTGAGATGATGAAATTAAAACCATTTCTAGTCACATGAAAAGGTGCTCCAAATCACTATTTATCACAGAAATGCAAATTAAGACAACTCTGAGGTACCACTACACACCTGTCAGACTAGCTAAAATGACAGGAAAGGATAATGACAGGTGTTGGAGGGGATGTGGGAAAGATGGGACACTGATACATTGTTGGTGGAACTGTGACTGGATCCAACCATTCTGGAGAGCAATTTAGAACTATGCCCGAAAAGTTATCACACTGTGCATACCCTTCGAACCATTAGTGTTTCTATTGGGCCTATATCTCAAAGAGATCTTAGAGGAGGGAAAGGGACCCACATGTGCAAGAATGTTTGTGGCTGCCCTTTTTGTAGTGCCTAGAACCTGGAAACTAAATGGATGCCCATCAATTGGAGAGTGGCTGAATAAATTATGGTATATGAATGTTATGGAATATTATTGTTCTGTAAGAAATGACCAGCAGAATGATTTCAGAGAGGCCTGGAGAGACTTGCATGAACTGATGCTGAGTGAAACGAGCAGAACCAGGAGATCATTATTCACGGCAACAACAATATTACATGATGATCAATTCTGGTGGACATGCAACAATGAAATGCTTCAAACCAGTTCCAGTTGTTCAGTAAAGAAGGCCATATACACCCAGAGAGAGGGACATGAGATAGGGAGTACAACATAACATTTTCATGCTCTATATTGATGTTTGCCTGCATTGGGTTTCCTTTATCAGATCTTTCTTGTTTATGTAGATATAATTGTTTTAGCACAGCACGATATGTATGGAAACATGTATACACACATGTATTCGACTTGTCAAGTAGTTTAACATAATTAACATGTAGTAGATTTCCTGCCATCTAGGGGAAGGGAGGAGAATGGGGGGGGGAAATTTGTACGGAAAGCTTTGTAATGGTCAATGTTGAAGAACTACTCATACATATGTTATGCAAATAAAAAGCTTTAATAAAAAAATAAAAATTAAATACATAATAATTATGTAACTTTCTTTTTTCCCTTTTCCCCTCTTCCTTTCCCTGCAAGAGATGACTGCCATTGGCATAAATATTTATATTTGTACAGATAAACACACATGTAAACCATTCTATAAATCTATTTATCAGTTCTTACTCTTGGATGCAGATAACATTTTAAGAATAACTTTTGTCTAAATCATTTGACTATTATAAATGTTCAAATTAACTGTAAAGGGTCTATGAGGGAAGATGCTATTTGCCTATAGAATAAGAAATCCCTTTTTCAAAGCATGTTGGAACTTTCTTTCCTACTTAGAACTTTTGAGTATTGAGTACAGCAGAGATGTTGAACACATGGAGCAGAGTATTAGGCTGGCAACATTCTCAAGTGTGGCCTAGCCAGATGAAAATCTGATTGGGAAATACTTAGTGAAATAAATAAAAACACAATAAAAACAGATGACATTTTTTGTTTTCTAAATCTATATGCAGGGGTCCTTTTGTATACTTTATTGGTCCCTGTTTCTATTAGGGTTGGATACCACTGAATGAAAGCACTGGAAGGTTCAATCCTTGGCCAGATTCACAGAACCAGCATTTGTAGGAGGGGGAACTTGAACTTGGGTCTTTCTGGCTCTGAGATAGGCTCCACTAGGCCACACTCCTTCTTTTTTTTCTTTTTACTTTATTATTGCTTTATTTTTTCTGGTTATACATATACATTAATTTTCTTTAAATACACATTTTTTATGAATGATGTTGGGAGAGAAAAATCAGAACAAGAGCAAAAAAATCATGTGAGAAAAAAAGCAGAAAAAAAGTGAATATACATGTATTGATTTACATTCATTCTCTCTAGTTCTCTCTCTGGATGCAGATGTTTATTGGGATTACCTTGGATCACTGAGCCATTGAGAAGAACCAAGTCTTTCATAGTTGATCATTTTACATTCTTGCTGTTCTGTGTACACTGTATTCCTGATACTTGTTTTGCTCAGCATAAGTTCATATAAATCTTTCCAGGCATTTCTAAAATCAGCTTGTTCTTCTTTTTTTATAGAATAGTAACATTCCATTTTCTTCATATACCATAACTTATTCAACTATTCCCAACTAATGGGCATCTATTCACTTTCCAATTATTTACTACCACAAAAAGAGTTGCTACAAACATTTTTTGCATATGTGGGTCCTTTTCACACTTTTGTAATTTCTTTGGGTTATAGACAGTAGCAGCACTGCTGGATCAAAAGGTATGCACAGTTTTAAAGTCCTTTGGGCATAATTCCAAATTGCTCTTTAGAATGGCTGGATTATTTCACAACTCCACCAACAATGCATTAGTGTCCCAGTTTTTCTACATCCCCTCCAGCATTTATCATTATCTTTTCCTATCATCTTAGCCAATCTGAGGGATGTGAGGTGGTACCTCAGAGTTGTTTTAATTTGTACTTTTCTAATCAATAGTGATTTAGAGCATCTTTTCATATTACTATAGATGGCTTTAATTTCATTGTCTCAAAATTGTTCATCTCCTTTTATCATTCATCAGTTGGGGATGACTTGTATCCTTATAAATTTGACAAAGTTCTTTATATGTTTTAGAAATGAGGTCTTTATCAGAAGCACTGACTATAAATATTTTTTCCAACTTTCCTTTTAATCTCATTTGTTTAGAAACTTTTTAATCTAATGTGATCAAAGTTGTCCATTTTGCATTTCATACCTCTTGCTCTCCTTATTTGCTTATGCTATCTCCCTTTATGTTCAAATAAGTGAGTTTCTGTCAGATGTAGGACTGTGCTGTGTTTCTAATATATTATTTTCCAGTTTGAGTTCAATTCTTTCTTCTGATAGAAGTGAGCTGTATGACCCGGGGGGAATGTTTTTGAGGTTTTATGTTACAGAAAGGTTCCTATCTCTACTGGAAAAAAAGGAGTTCCTCATAGGGAATTCTGATCATTAAAAAATCACAAGTCTAGTAAAAAAAATACATAAGATTATTTAGTTGTAGATCACATTGTGGGTATCTTTACTATGAATGTCTTACTGACTATTAATTGTTTCTAGTCTGCCATACCACAAAAAAGGTAGGATAATAATAGCAAAAAATGAAAAAAAAATACCATCTTCTATGCTTTATGACATTTCACTTTAAATATTATATAACATATGAAATATTTTATTAAATATCACCAGCATATATAGCAAATAGACCAGAATTCAAAAAAGAAACCATTTTAAGTGAAAAGATGCTCAGTGAAATGAACAGGGTGATGGTAGCTAGTATACTTTTAACAAAATAAGCATTACATTATCATTGGAAGAACATATAATACAGGGTGATGCCACCTTGTTCTGGAATCAGAACAAAGGGTAGAATCTTGGCTTTGCCACTTGACTGAACTCAGTCTAGTGACCCATCTCTGCTTTTCAGTTTCCTTATCTATAAAATAAGAGGATTTGACTAGATGACTTCTAAGCAAGAGTCTTTCCAATCCTAAATCTATGAGATAATTTATTGTATCTTCAAATCTTAGCATCTCTCTGCACATACCAATACTTAAAGTGCTATAATACCATTTTTTGGAGTTATTCTAGGTGCCAACCACACAAATATGGAAGCAGCCCTAGTATGTAAAAGAAATGACAATGGATATGAGATTAGAAGATCTGAGTTTGAATTCTGGGTTAATCACTGTCTGTGAAACCTTGGGTAACTCATTTTTCTATGAAACTCAGTTTTTTTCTTGTAAGTACTCTCTATTTATGGTCTACAAGCCTTTCTGAAATCATCCTGCTGATCATTTCTTATAGAACAAAAATATTCTATAACATTCATATATCATAACTTATTCAACCATTCCCCAACTAATGGGCATCTACTCAGTTTCCAATTCCTTGCCACTACAAAAAGGACTGCAACAAACATTTTTGTACATGTTGGTCATTTTTGCTTTTTAAATTACATGATCCATTTTTTTTAAGTTTTGAGTTCCCAATTCTGTCCTTCCCTCTCTCTCTCCCTTCCTTCCTTCCTGAGATAGAGATAGATTAAACATTTGCAATCATGTAAAACATTTCCATATATTCCAGGAATTTTCTGACTGTTCCCCATTTATGGAATATTTTTTCTCCTCTACTCCAAATACTGATTTCCCCGAATTCCTTTAATTTCCAGCTAAAATCCTTCCTTCTATAGAAACTGTCTTTAGTCTCTCTGAAATTCAGAGCTTTCTGCTTTTTAATTATTTTCTATCTAAAGATGATAGATTTAAAAAGGCCAAGGTTTTTCCACTGTATTCAGTGCCATCTCCAGTCATCCTGATCTATAGCTTTCCACAGGACCCAGATGGCTCTAGAGGGAGTGAAACTGGTTGATGGAGGTGGGAGTAGGCCCCAAGCACAAGGCACATGAGAAAAATTATGGTATATGAATATTATGGAATATTATTGTTCCATATACCACTGTGACATTCTCTTTGCCAAAAGCTATGTTTATTTATGAGAAGAGGTTATGGATGAAATGAAGAGGTAAAATAGATACCAGGAGTGGTAAAAATGAAGTAGATGTGGGAGAGCAATAGAAAGAATATTATAGTTAGTAAGAAAGGGGGTTTAAATATTAACAATGGAAAAGACAAGTTCCTTAGTGGAACTCACAGTTAACCAGGAGAAAGGGGATATACCATTGAGTGATAGGCTAAATCCACAGAGTTTAGCATCCTAACTCCAAAAGATTTAGCAAGGAAAAGAGATTACAACCATTCATTGGTGGGATAACCCTAAAATGAATTTAGCACCCTAAAAGACCTAGTTATAATAAAGAGAAAGATGCCATAAGGTGAGGGAAGGGGGAATGGAGTAAGAAGAAAGATACCAAGAGACAAGACTGTGGGCTAAAAAGGGATTTTAGCAAAGATAGTGTAGGAGATTTAGAAAGGAAATTTCACCTGGGAGGTTTGACAACATAATTTAGCTTTCTTATGGGATACAGTAAGGTGGGATTTCCAAAGATCTCCACAAAGTGAGGGAGAGTATGAGGGGATGAGAGTAGGATTGTAATGAAACTCCATTTGAACAAAAGGCCTATTTAAGAACAAAAGACAAGCAAGACTAATATGATCCCATCAGTGATGCTTTCCACTAGGAGCATTATAATCTTTTTTTAAAATTTTATTTGCATAACATATGTGTGGGTAATTCTTCAGCTTTAACCCTTACATAGCTTTGTTACAAAATTTTCCCCACAACTCCCCACCCCTCCTCTAGATGGCAGGATATCCACTACATGTCAATTACGTTAAAATACTTGACAAATCGAATATATGTATACATATTTCCAAACTTACCATTGTTGTGCAAGAAAAATCGTATCTACAAGAAAGAAATATCAGATAAAGGAAACACAATGCAAGCAAACATCAATCAAGAGTATGAGAATGTTATGTTGTGGTCCACATTTCACATCCCTCTCTCTGGGTGTATATGGCTTTCTTCACTGAACAATTGGAACTGGTTTGAAACATTTCGTTGTTGAAGAGAGCCATGTCCATCAGAATTGATCATCATATAGTACTGTTGTTGCCGTGTATAATGATCTCCTGGTTCTGCTCATTTCACTCAGCATCAGTTCATGCAAGTCTCTCCAGGCCTCTCTGAAATCGTCCTGCTGGTCGTTTCTTACAGAACAATAATATTCCATAACATTCATATACCATAATTTATTCAGCCATTCTCCAATTGATGGGCATCCCTTCAGTTTCCAGTTTCTAGCCACTACAAAAAGGGCTGCCACAAACATTCTTGCACATGTGGGGCCCTTTCCTTCTTTTATGATTTCTTTGGGATATAGGCCCAATAGAAACACTGCTGGGTCAAAGGGTATGCACAGTTTGATCACTTTTTGAGCATAGCTCCAAATTGCTCTCCAGAATGGCTGTATCCGTTCACAGCTCCACCAACAATGTATCAGTGTCCCAGCCTTCCCACAGAGCATTATAATCTTATCAGTGTTTCAGGTTTTCTCAGCTAAAGTCCACTTTGATACCCAAGACTTCATCATGGTGACTTTGTAGGATCTTCACTTATTTAAATCAAATCCACTTACCATTCATGGTATCATTTTCTAGGTGACATGGTTTTCCACAATGAAGAATAAAACAGCAATATATCTTGTACACTCCTTTCTTTGTATATATATCTCCACTAGATTGCTAAATTCCTGTAGGACAGGGACTATCTTTAGCCTCTTAGGAAAATGTTTGAAACATAATAGATACGTAATAGACATTTATTTAATTTAATTGAAAATTGAATCGATCCTATTTAATATAGGCTAGCATAGATCTTGCAAATTTATTGCAAGATAAATAAGCCTCTGACCATCTCCTAAATTCCACATTGCTATTATAAATTCAACATATATTTTTATTTAATACCTTCCATGTTGCTGATAGAAATCATATTAAAGTGGAGATCAGGATCTCTTTAAATCTCCCATTCAGAATTTACTTTGATAGTCTTGTACTTTCCCCATTCCTTTATTGCCTGTTTGACTAAGGACAAATCACTCCAACTCTTTTTTGCTTTGACTTCCTCATCAGCAAAATGAGGTCTGAATTATAGTCTCTTTCAGCTTAAAATCCATGATATCATTATGGTCCAAGAGACTAGTCCTGAATTTCAGTTTCTATGTCCATTGTTTTTTCTTAAAAAAGAAAAAAATCAGTGAATTTCATGACTAATGAGAAAAAGTGACAAACTGTCTTGTGTTATGACTTTTCCTTAAAATATTTGATTCCTCTTTTTCTTTGTATGGAGTCCTGGTATCTATCTTCTATAAAGAGTATATTTTTTGAATCTCAGAGGTAGTAAAACTGTCCCACATTATAGCAATTGTTGTAAGTCTAGATTTTTTAGTGAATAGCAGAGAAGAGTTGTATATCTTGTGTAACTTGATGTTGTCTAAATGTTACCCTGGGGTTGCTCTATGCTACAGTTTGTCTTTTATATAAGCTATATTTATTTTTCATAAATACAAATGCCATGTGTTAAGCCCTAATGCCAGGCCGATAGTCCTTTATGTTTGACTTGACACTTTCTTGAGGTGAACTATAATGCTGGCAAAAAAGAAAGGGACTACATTTTCATGCATTATATGCTAGAGTAGTTTACAATGGACTGAAAACAACAAACTTCACATTATTAACAAGGAGAAATAAAAGATCTAGAGAAAAACTTTTGAAATAATTGGTTTTTTTTATTTTTTTTATTTTTTTAATAAAGCTTTTTATTTGCAAAACATATGAGTGACTTTTCAACATTGACCTTTGCAAAAAAACTTTTTTTTCCCAAGCTTTTCCTTTCCCTCCCCCCTCCCCCCACCCGTAGATGACAGGTAATCTAATACATGCTAGATAGGATAAATTATATGACAAGTACAATACATGTATACATATCTATACAGTTATCTTACTGCACAAGAAACATCAGATCTAGAAAGAGAAGAAGAAAAAAAACAACCTAAGAAGGAAAACAGAATGCATGGAAATATTCACAGAAAGCTTTAAAATGCTGTGTTGTGGTTCACTCTCAGTTCCCACAGGCCTCTCTCTGGATGTATATGACTATCTTCATCGCAGAACAACTGGTTTGAATCACATCATTGTTGAAGAGAACCATGTCCATCAAAATTGATCATCGTATAGTCTTGTTGCTGTGTATAATGTTCTCCTGGTTCTGCTGATTTCACTCAGCATCAGTTCATGCAAGTCTCTCCAATCCTCTCTGAAATCCTCCTGTTGGTCATTTCTTACAGAACAATAATATTCCATAACATTCATATACCATAATTTATTCAGCCATTCTCCAATTGATGGGCATCTTTTCAATTTCCAGTTTCTTGCCACTACAAAAAGGGCTGCCACAAACAAAATAATTGTTTTTAATCATTATCTTTTGGGGGAAAAAGTTCAAAGAACTTCATACTTTTTTCTGTTAACTTAAAGATATAGGGCAGCTAGTTGGCACAATGGATAGAGTACAAATGAAGTCAGGAGGACCTGAGTTCAAATCTGACCTCAGACACTTAACATATCCTAACTGTGTGATCCTGGGCAAGTCACTTCATCCCAATTACTTCAGTAAAAACAAGCAAACAAAAACCTTAAAGATACTTTTGTTTTATCCAAAATAAATTATAATATAATGATATGAATGAGCCTCTATTTTATGTCATAGTATGGAATGCAAATGGATATATAATTTAAATTGTCACATGCCCTTCCAGTATCTCAAAAAAAATGTCTAATGTTAAAATCATCCTTTCCACTGAATGCTTTCCATTCCCAACTTCTCCATGTCTTTTTGTGGTATTAAGGTTCTCCTATTCACTCAGGATAAAAATTTAGATGTCATCTCATGCATGCAATTAATAAGCAATTTCTAAGTGTTCTTTTGCTGAGGATTCTTACAGATTTACATTTTCTTCTCTATTCCCACTGCAACAACCCTGGAAAGAGTGGAACATGGCAGCTGGAAATCTAATAGTGTCTTAGTGTACAAGGATTTCAGATCTCTTTTGCTATGCTTAGGCTGCAACCAGAAGGACAAGCTACATTCCCCCTTCCTCCCACCCACGCCTACGCACACAATATGGCACTACTTGGAATATCACTTTTATGTCCTTGTGAATAGTAGCATAGATTCTGTCCTTTGCTTCTCACATGTCTCAGCTGTGTTAAATCAGCTTTTGCCTAATTGTTCTAGGTTTGGGTCTTCCATTCCTTGCCATCTCCACACCATGCTATATACACATGCATACTACCTTTTCAACCTCTCTTTTCTCTCTTTCTATATCTAGCTCTCTGTCTTTGTCCTTCTGACTCTGTCTCTGTCTCTATATTTGTCTCATCATCATCATCATCATCATCATCAATACCATTACAACACTGTATCTATCTGTTATCCTTCACTTTCAGTATAGGAGCAGTTATTTCCTTTTTGGTCATATATTTGGAGGTCACGTGATGTACTGAGATTCAAAGGATGAATATGTGTCTGCTAAATGCCATCTCTGATACTATTAGTATAGTATAGTACTTTGCACATAGGTACTTAATAAATAGTCATTGACTAGTTTTTACTACATATGTGATATTTGAAATAGCATCATGCTCTTTAGGTCAGAGTTTTTTCATCTGTAAACTGGGAAAAGGTTAAGCTAATTAGCCTTTGATGTCCTTCCCAGTGCCATTTATGCAAATTCTTATAAATAAAACATAGTAGAAATATGTGTAAGCATACTTAAGTTATAGTGTATCTTTACATTGTCCTTTGGATCACCCACAATTTTAATTCTTCTAAAAATGTGATAGTCCAAGCAAAGATTGACTAAATTTGTCCATTGGTGTCGTTTTATATTCTGCACACAAAGTCAAAAAAGAAGAAGAATCCTATTAATGTAAAGATGCTATACAAGATGCTATTTCTGAATAACTTTGTGCTAAGTGTACTGAGTTCTGGAACAATATGATCTGGAATAATAAAGCTTTCTCAAAGAAATACATAAAAATTCTCTCAGAATCTACATGTTCAAAACAAAGTAGATTGAGGGAAACATTTTCTAAATGCTGAAATGCACTTTGAAATGATAAGACCAATTTACTAAATTAATCTGCCTCTATATGCATGCATAATATTATATATGAACATATATGTTTCTTTTTTATCTCTCTGTCTCTCTCTGTCTCTGTCTCTTGTCTCTCTCTCTTTCTCTCTGTCTCTGTCTCTGTCTCTCTGTCTCTCTGTCTCTCTCTCTTTCTCTCTCTCTCTAAATATATATATATATATATATATATGTATTTCAGACTTGTACTACAGATGCCTAAAGAGCTATTATAGAAAGATAAAGTCAAATTAGAGTTCATTTGGAATTTTTTCTAACAAATTCAATTGTTTTTATCATTCTTTTCTTTTTATGTTTTTTTTTTCTTTCAACATTCTTTAATTCTTGTAAAGATCCCCATATAAGAGTCACTGAGAGCCAATGAAACATTTATCAAAACAGCCACATTTCACATGTCATGGAAGAAATGGTTAGACTCATATTTCTATTTTTAATGAGATTTTTATGCTCATTTGGGAGATTGAAGAATCTTCTTCCTTCAGTTTGCCTTTGAACCTTCAAAGTCTGCTGGATTTTCTTTAATTCTTGTTTACTCCTTTTTAAAGGTACATATGTGAACAAAATTCTTTCCATCAAAGAGCATTGCAATAGGATTTCTCAATAGAGAGCATGAAAATGTTATGTTGTGGTCCATATTTCATATCCTTCTCTCTGGGTGTATATGGTTTTCTACAGTGAACAATTGGAACTGGTTTGAGACAATTCTTTGTTGCAGAGAGCCATGTCCGTCAGAATTGATCATCACGTAATATTGTTGTTGCTGTGTATAATGATCTCCTGGTTCTGCTTGTTTCACTCAGCATCAGTTCATGCAAGTCCCTCCAGGCCTCTCTGAAATCGTCCTGCTGGTCGTTTCTTACGGAGCAATAATATTCCATAACATTCATATACCATAATTTATTCAGCCACTCTCCAATTGATGGGCATCCCTTCAGTTTCCAGTTTCTAGCCACTACAAAAAGGGCTGCCACAAACATTCTTGAACATGTGGGTCCCTTTCCCTCTTCTAAGATCTCTTTGGGATATAGGCCCAATAGAAACACTGCTGGGTGAAAGGGTATGCACAGTTTGATAACTTTTTGAGCATAGCTCCAAATTGCTCTCCAGAATGGTTGGATCTGTTCACAGTTCCACCAACAATGTATTAGTGTCCCAGTTTTCCCACATCCCCTCCAACATTCATCGTTATCTTTTCCTGTCATTTTAGCCAATCTGACAGGTGTGTAGAGGTGCCTCAGAGTTATCTTAATTTGCATTTCTCTTATCAATAGTGATTTGGAGCAACTTTTCATATGACTAGAGATGGTTTTAATTTCATCATCTGAAAATTGTCTGTTCATATCCCTTGATCACTTATCTATTGAAGGGTGGCTTGAATTATTAGACATATGAGACAATTTTCAATACATTTTGGAAATGAGGGCTTTATCAGAACCATTAAATCTAAAGATGATTTCCCAGTTTGATGCTTCCCTCCTAATCTTGTCTGCATTAGTTTTATTTGTACAGAAACTTTTTAACTTAATATAATCAAAATTATCTATCTATTGGTGTTCAATTAGGAGTTCCAGATCTTCTTTGGACATAAATTTATTCCATTTCCACAGGTCTGAGAGGTAAACTATACTAAGTTCCTCTAATTTGCTTACAATATCACTCTTTATATCTAGATTATGAACCCATTTAGGTCTTAGCTTGGTATGTGGTGTTAGGTATGGGTCAAGCCCTAATTTCTTCCACACTAGTTTCCAATTTTCCCAGCAGTTTTTGCCGAATAGTGAGTACCTATCCCAGAAGCTGGGGTCTTTGGGTTTATCAAACACTAAATTGTTAAAATTATTGTCTAGATTATCCTGATAACCTATCCTATGCCACTGATCGACTGCTCTATTTCTTAGCCAGTACCAAATGGTTTTGATGACCGCTGCTTTATAATATAGTTTTAGATCTGGTACAGCAAGGCCACCTTCATCTGCCTTTATTTTCATTAATCCGCTTGAAATCCTTGACCTTTTATTCTTCCAAATGAACTTTGCTACCATTTTTTATAGATCTGTAAAATAATTTCTTGGGAGTTTGATTGGTATGGCACTAAATAAGTAGATAAGTTTGGGTAGTATTGTCATTTTTATTATATTTGCTCTGCCTACCCATGAGCACTTAATGTTTTTCCAATTGATTAGGTCTGATTTTATTTGTGTGGAAAGTGTTTTGTAGTTTAGTTTATATAGTTTTTGACTTTTCCTTGGCAGATAGATTCCCAAATATTTGACCCTATCATCCGTTATTTGGAATGGAATTTCTTTTTGTATCTCTTGCTGCTGAACTTTGTTGGTAATATATAAAAATGCTGATGATTTATGTGGATTAATTTTGAATCCTACAACTTTGCTAAAGTTGTGCATTGTTTCTAGTAGTTTTTTAGTTGAGTCTCTAGGGTTCTCTAAGTATACCATGATGTCATCTGCAAAGAGTGATAATTTGGTTTCTTCATTACCTACTCTGATTCCTTTTATCTCTTTTTCTTCTCTTATTGCTAAAGCTAACATTTCTAATACAATATTAAATAGTAATGGTGACAGTGGGCAGCCTTGTTTCACTCCTGATCTTATTGGGAATGGTTTTAGTTTGTCTCCATTACATATGATGCTTGCTGATGGTTTTAAATAGATGCTACTGATCATTTTAAGGAAAAGCCCATTTATTCCTATACTCTCTAGTGTTTTTAATAGGAAAGGGTGTTGGATTTTATCAAATGCTTTTTCTGCATCTATTGAGATAATCATATGGTTTTTGTTAGGTTGGTTATTAATATAATTAATTATGCTGATGGTTTTCCTAATATTGAACCAGCCCTGCATTCCTGGTATAAATCCTACTTGGTCATAGTGTACTATCCTGGGGATGACTTTCTGTAATCTCATTGCTAATATCTTATTTAAAATTTTTACATCAATATTCCTTAGGGAAATTGGTTTATAGTTTTCTTTCTCTGTTTTCCCCCTACCTGGTTTAGCTATCAGCACCATATCAGTGTCACAGAAGGAATTTGGCAGGATACCTTCTGTCCCTATTTTCTCAGATAGTTTATATAGTATTGGAATTAATTGTTCTTTAAATGTTTGGTAGAATTCACATGTAAATCCATCTGGCTCTGGAGATTTTTCTTAGGAAGTTGGTTAATAGCTTGTTCTATTTCTTTTTCTAATATGGGGCTATTTAAATAGTTTATATCCTCTTCTGTTAACCTGGGAAATCTATATTTTTGTAGATATTCCTCCATTTCATTTAGATTATCAAACCTACTGGCATAAAGTTGGGCAAAGTAACTCCCAATTATTGCTCTAATTTCCTCTTAATTGGAGGAAAGTTCTCCCTTATTCTTGAGACTAACAATTTGATTTTCCTCTTTCCTTTTTCTTATCAAATTAACTAGT
>JAJPUD010008735.1:38376-84480 GCA_023553655.1 Myrmecobius fasciatus
AGTTGATCTTTTCTTTCTCTATTTTATGCAAGTAAGCATCTAGAGATATACAATTGCCCCTTATAACCGCTTTGGCCATATCCCACAAATTTTGGTATGTTGTCTCATTATTTTCATTCTCCTGGATGAAATTATTGATTGTGTCTATGATTTGTTCTTTCACCCATTCATTCTTCAGGATTAGATTATTTAATTTCCAATTAACTTTTGGCCTATTTTGTCCTGGCCTTGTATTGCATGTGATTTTTATTGCATCATGATATGAAAAAGATGCATTTACTATTTCTGTCTTTCTGCATTTGATTTTGAGGTTTTTATGCCCTAACACATGGTAGATTTTTGTATAAGTTCCATGGACTGCAGAGAAAAAAGTAAACTCCCTACTGTCTCCATTCAATTTTCTGGAATTTTGTCTAAAGGAACCTCAGGATCTGGGTTCATCTGTTCTTTCTCTCGATAAAAGCTGTCTATGGTGAGAGCTCACTTTTGCTTCTTCATTTTTTTTTCAGACAGCGTGGATGTCTCTTTAAAGTAGGGGAAAAAATGCGGCTGAAAAGGTGGCTGAAGATCTTTGCCCTGGGGCACTGCGGTGCATAAAGTTAAGGTCCTGGGCTGGTGGGGCTAGGACTAAGTCTAAATTACTCCTTAAACAAGGAAAGTGTGCCAGAACACCTGCCCCCAAAAAGGGCAGAGTGTCCCGAGTGCCTCAGATAAACTCCAGGTGTTTGGAATTTGGAGTTTGGAGTTTGGAGTTTCTGCCACAGTGAGCTGAGTCCCCCCCTCACTTACGGCCTACACCACTGTTTATCCCTCTGTCCTAGTTAGACAAACCTGATGTGAAGTTCTTCAGGGATATCAGCAAGCAGTGTCCAAATATTTCTGGATTTGTTGACTTGAAGATCAGTTCAGAGGCTTATTTTATTGTTGATTTGAGAGAAGATCGGAGGAGGACGCAGAGAGTCACCTTTTCACTCCGCCATCATGGCTCTGCCCTCTTTTTATGTTTTGAATTCTAAATTATCTTGCTCTCTTACAGCCCTCTGCCTGCCACTGAGAAGGCAAGCAAAATTACATCAATTATACATTTGAAATCATGCAAAATGTATTTTCTATTAGCAATTTTAAAAAATCAGGAAAAATAAAGAATGTTACAAAATCATACTTTAATTTGCATTCAAGGGTTAACCAATTCTCTCTCTGGAGGTGGATAGCATTTTTACATCATTAGTCCTTTGGGATTTTCTTCTTTTCAATAATCCCAAGTGCTTGGTTCTGGAAGAGATTTTCTTTTAAATAGCAATATTGTCCATGTGATGCTATATGGAAATAGATCATGATCTCCATCCAATATTGACCTCTAATAATACTTTAGGCTATCTTAACAGAAGTAAATTGTTCAAAATAAAGAAGGTTATAGGCTTAAAATAATTTTGTCTTGGCAAGACATTTTGTATTGTTTTTAATATTCAATCAAATTGATTTGTGGGACCCACTTTTCAGGAGAGAGATTGGCAAGCTGAATTGTGTTCAGAGGAGTATGATCATGATGAACTTGGGACTAAAAGTCATACTATATAAAAATCCTTTGAAGGGATGGGGGAATTAAGCTCAGAAAAAAAGTTTTTTTTTTTAAATGGGGGGTTATGACTTTCTTTAAAAAAAATTTGAAGGACAATAGGATGGAAAGAAAGATTTGGAGAGAAGGATTTTATTTCTAATAATTAAAGGTATCCAAAAGTAGCAATAAACTAATTCAAGTATAATGAATCCCTAATCATTTTAGGTCTTCCAGAAAGTATTGGAGAGAGCTTAACAAAGATGCTACAGAAGAATTCAAGGTCAGGTACAGATTGAATAGTGTAATGGATCAGTAAAAAGGAGAGTTGGATCTGAAATGAGAAGACCTGAGTTCAAATCCCAATTCTGCCACTAGGTTATAATTATTTCAACAATTGGCAAATGAAGGGCTTGGACTCAATGATCCCTAAAGTCTCTTTTGTGTATCTTTTATCTAATTATGTATCTTTGAGATTCCAGTTTTGGAATTCTTTGGTTTTAGTAAACACTAAATAAATACTTGTAATTAATTATTGTATAATCTATTTTAATGAATACTTTTTTCCTTACATTTATCACTTTTTATTTAGTAACAGGTCAAAATGATATAGTGTTTGTGAATTACAAATTACTTCCCTTTCAAATAACCTACCTGGTAATAGAGGTGGGACTAGAATTCAAATCTACTGGTTTCACGTTTAATGTTCTTTTAACTAAACACACTAAAACACAGATTTATATAAAAAGTATAATGGTCCGTGACTGAACCTGGATCTTTCTTGTAACAAGGAAGAATTGACCATTGAATTACAAGTCCAACCATAACTTTTCGACTTTTCCTTCTTTTAGTTTTCATTGAACTCCTTTTCTCATTCACACAGTTGAGGGAGAAGGCAAGGTAGATGAAAATGCAAGGCAAGTTGAAGCTGAGGGAAATAAAACATTGATTTCCTTGCACTGCATCTTCTCATCTATCCCACTTTTCCTGATTACACTTATCATCAATTGGAGAGCAAAGATTTTCTGACAGAAACGATTCATGGCATGTTAGCCTGTAGAGCAGACCCATGTGCTACTTATACTATTTCTTATAAGATTTTCCTTAATTAACATTCTTAATGAATGGCATGACATTTGTTAATAAGGAAAAATATTTTTGTACTCTGAGATTTTTATTTCTCCAATTCAGAACTCTCTAGGAAATGTTGAAGTAGAGAATTCCTTTCCTTTTTGATACCTTGGAAAACAAATTAGAATAACATCTCTGCAAATACTATGCTTTTCTGGCCAGAAAGTACAGGACCTTGCTGTGAGTTTCTGACAGACTTGTTGCATTATTGAAGTCAGACATTCCCCAAGGAGTTTACACTTTTTCCACATTGATTCTGGTAGAAAAATTAATTTCTATCTACTGTTGGCCGGGAAGCACTCCTAGTACCCCAGCTATGACAGAAAGTGCTATCCCAGCACCACTATCTAGGAATCTCTCTCTATCTCTATTTCTTTGAACATATATATGCATGTGTGATACACATACAAAAAATTTCCTAAGCAGCCTCCAGACTTTATGCTATGCGTGAGCATAGGCCATAGAAACCACCATGGAATGAATTACTAAACAATTGCTCAAGACCCAGACAACTCTCTGGATATCATTATCATTTATTAGTCTTCTCAGTATTGAAGATTGTAGAGTTCTACTGGAAAGTATTCAACCTTTGAGAGATACACACACATACAGACAGACACACAAATGAGACAGAGAGACAGAGAAAGAAAAAGAGAGAGAGACAGAGAGGCAGAAACAGAGACAGGGACAGAGAGATAGACAGAGGGAGAGATAGACAGAGATGGAGGAGGGGAGAGGGAGAGAAGAGAAAAAAGAGAAGAGGAGAGGAAAGAAAAAACAGAGAGAGGAGAGAAAGTGTTAGATGATGGTGATATGGAGATAGCTATAAAGTGTAGATATAAATATGCCCACACAGGATAGATAACATGTATATTATTGTGTATATGTGGACATCCACATCCAATGTGTTCCAAAAGTCAAGTGTAGCTTTTGAGACATCCTGTATATCTTACATATATGCATTCATGCCATTGTTCACACACATATATGTATTTATATAAAAACATTCACAATACAATATGTAGATATGTAATACACATATAGACTTATATAGCTCTCCCTCTCTCTTTCTGTTTTTCTCTCCATACTCACACACACACACACACACACACACACACACACACACACACACACACAAAGATAAAAGGGAGAATGATGTGGAAAGAGAAAGTAGGAATGGAATGGAAAGAGACAAAAAGAAATTGGGGAGAGAGGTAGAGTCAGATGTAGCAAGCAGAGACGATTTTTTGGAATTAAACATTCATAGTTTGCAGATATTAGGCTAACTCCCAAATTTCTGACCTCTAATCATCCAAGTGACACCAGATAATTCATAGCCATTATAAGACCTCATGGAACTTCCTTTGCCTGAGTTTCAGGTCTTATATATGTCAAAATAGCTAGATACTTGAATAAGAAAGGGAAAAGATTCAGGCAATGAATCAGCTCTTAGGCCCACTAAAAAATTCAGCGAATTCAAGGTGTTGAAACACAAAATACCAAAGCACTAGGCATCAGGGTATTTTGTATTGTGTGCAATTTATGTTTGCATTCTATATTGTCCTTTTTACTTTTGTTATGGAGTAGATATAGACTATGATACAGAAATTAAGTTTTTACAACAAATGTCACATTTGTATTCTGCTTCTAGAGTGTTTTGCTTATATAGATAAGAAATAGGGTTAAAGAATTATTTGAATCCAATACAAACCCATTTTGTAAGGCACTAAAATAAATGCTGAAATGAAAAACAAAACAAAAGAAATCAGAGTAGACAACAAAACAAGTTCTTGTCTATAAGGAATTTATATTCCATTGAGTCAAGCTTTAGGGAAAGAAAAGTTAGACTTGTTGCTCAAATGTTTTTCATTGTTCTACCAAAATGACAGAATTTTTTTCCCTAAGAATCTCAGTACTCAAGTTTAGTGAATCCAATTTTCAGGGTCTAAAAACAAAGGCACTAATTTGGAAGGAGAAAAGATTACAGGCACAATGAGTCCCATGTCATGATTTTTTTTTTCAAAAAATGAAAACAGAAAAGCAAACCTAAGGGTGAATTATAGAGCATGCTTAAACATTTTTAGAGAGAATGAAATTCTATGTGTAGGGGATCTGACCCTGTAACTAATCAGAGAGACACTGACATATTTTGAATAGTGAGTTTCTTCTTTGTACAGTAGAGTATTCCCATAGCTCCCAAAGTGCAGCTAAAGTCCCAATTGGTGTTTGGAGAGGCATAAATGTTAATTTATGCTTCCTGGTAGAGTGTGTCCCTTCAATAACAAGTGCTACTATCCTTTGTGCTTGGATGAAAAAAGGTAATAATACTTTAGACATCCAGGGACAGTCTGAGAGAGCCATGAGGAAGTCATAGTGCTGCTTTCACTGGAGAATTGAGAGGCCTCAAAATGAGTAATGAGGTCAGTTTGGCAGGCTAGACATTAGCCAGAGAAAAACTGAAACAAAACAGGAATAGGATGAATACTTATGGAACACAAAGCTGTGTTTTCTCTCTCTTTAAAAAAGCACTACCTAGAAATTCTTATGCAATACATGTACACAGATATACCATAGGCAGCATCTGGCCAAAAGAGCAAATCAGACACAAATAGTATGAGGTGAAACTGAGAGAATGGAAAAAAACAAAGGACGCAGATCAATCCTTCAGTTTATCACATCAGATGAAACCCTGACAAGTGGTGACATTGATGAAAAGCTACTGCCAGACACATCATGTGATGATTTCAATGATCGTTCATCGTTAGAGTCAGGTAATTTCCTGCTTAAAAATAGAGGAAAGAAGCAATGTTATCATTATCCTATCTGGCTCATGCTTTTTCAAAGATTCAGGCTTATGGTCTAAATTAATCATGAAGCTTCTCTTTGAAAAAAAATGTTCTACTTCATCTGAAGTCATGACTTTTAAAGTAAATATGAAAGCTGAAAAAGCCAGTTAGTCTATTTAGAAAATGCTGCCATGTGATATAATAGAACAATATTTAAAAAAAATTGTTTAAAAACTAAAAATGCTATTAATCATATCAACAACTCCAATGTGATTTTTTTAAAGCTATGGGGAACCTAAATGATGAACTAAAGTGGAAATTTTAATAGCATAAAATTAATAAATAAAGGAATAAAGTAGAGTGGATAAAGTTAATCTTGACACCAGAAAGATGTGGGTTCAAATAATGACTGAAATATACTGACTTGGTGACTTTGGATAAGTTATTTAATTTCTTAGTGCTCTATATAACTCTCTAAGTCCATAAATTGCAGAGAAGGTGCTGGCCTTCATTAATAAACTTGTGAATTCCCAATAAAATAGAATTATAAGTCCACAACCTTTCTCAACTCCTAAAAGAATCACAAGAGTCAAAAGGGTTTAAAAGACATCTAAGGCACCAGTATAAGAATTGTAAATGATGACAATAAGTTATATAAATGGCACTTAATGTGTTCCAAACATTTTGCTAATTGCTTTACAATATATTATCTCATTTGATCCTCACCTGTAAGTCAGTTATTATTATTGTTTCCATTTGACAGCTGAGGAAAATGAGTTTAAATAACTAGTCCAGGGATCAACATAACTAGAAAGTTTTAACTGTAGGTTTAGGCCTTTTATCCACTGTGCCAACTAACTGCTTCAACAATTTGTCTGACCATTTATTCTCCAACCTTGGCTTGAAAGTTGCCAGTGATAAAAACTTTCTGCAGCTATTTGTTCTTGGGGTCAGCTCTAGTTTAAATTTTTTTTCTTCCTTATATCAAACTTAAATCTGCCCCTTATTAACTTCAGTTAATTATTCCTACTCCTAATGCAGTCAGGCAGAAAAGATGTAATACTTATTCTATATAATTTGATTATTATTATTATTATGTTTCTTAAAATCTTCTTTTATCTAAGCTAAATATTCTTAGTTGTTTCATTTATTCTTTATATGGCATGGTTTCTACCCTCTTCCTTTCCTGATGTCATACCAAAATGTATAACTTAGAACTAACTGAATACTATGTTCTAAATGTAGTTGATGCAACCACGATGGAATACAGTGAAATTCTCATATTTCTTATTTTGGACAATGTATACCTTTTTGTGCATATTAAGATTACATTTTTGGTGAGTCTGCTATGTAATCTTGTTGATATATTCAGCTTAAATTATATATTTTTCTTAAATGAGCTGACTCTTCTAGCCTGTACATGTGTAAGTCACATCCAATATATTAAGTATCCCTCTAAGCTTTGTCATCTGAAAATTTGACAAGCATGCCATGTTTGCCTTCCTACAATTGACTGATAAAATTATTGTATAGTACATAATCAAAAACATATCCTTGGAGTACTCTACTTCCTCAAATTAGACATGATCCATTAATGATTTTGCATCTGGGCATTCAAGCGATTGTGAGCTCACTTAACTATACCTTCCCTGAGCTCACATATCTCCATCATAAGAATAGTATAACAGACTTTGTCAAATGCCTTTCTAAAATCTAAAGATTCCATCTATACAGCATAAACACAAAGAAAATGAGGTTAGTCTCTTATAACCTGGTCAGATCAACTCAACAAATATTTATTAAGTACCTACTATTAGGAAAACATAGTTTAGAAAAAATAGACATATCCTTCCTTCAAAAGAATTTACACTGTACTGGGAAACATGAAATGTACACAGAAGCATACATGAAGAGTAATTTTAGGGAGAGAAAAGATCATCAATTTAGTGGTAGCCTCTAATAGAATATGAAATATTCTTTTTCATATAGAATAGAAATGATATATGGAGGAATAACATATATTGGGAATATTTCCAGAGACAGGTTGAAGGTGAACAATTTTTTCCCCAAAGCGATAATACTTTGAAGCAACTGTTATTTGATAACCTAGTTATCAACTCCTGCAGGGCAGAGACATAAAGGATAATTTTTGTGTAATTATCCTATGGTAACAAAAATAATTATGAACCTTGTTAATTGAATTGAATTACTGAGAAAAATTAGGTTAAATTACTTACATTTCTATGAAGAGAATTACATGCACTCATGAATTGGTTTTTATTTTATATGAAATATGCTAAGGAAATTTTAAATTTACAAACCCTCTGTGTAGGTTCTAAGAAAAGCCTATAAAATAGCCTGTTTCAGAGAAACCTTACATATAATAATCAAAGTTTTTGAAGAAAAGAATGCACTACAGAATTCATTTCACATTACCTTTGAAACTCATGAAAGATTAAAAAAAATTTTTTCTCAAAATTACTAATAATATAAAATATATCACATATGCTTAGGCTACTTAAAACTAAGCTAATAAAACATCAAAACATTTCTTTCCTAGTGCATTTTCTAACAAACCTTTTGTGTTGTGTGCTTTTTAAATGAAAAACTTTGCATCGAACCAACTTGGAACTTTGGGAAACCTACCATATATAGCTGATAAGAGATTTTTTTCACTCAAATATATACACATATAATGTTTATATATATACACATATATAGATAACTATATACACATATATACATATAACATACCTTATACATAAATATAAGACTATGTATGCATAAGTGTGTATATCTATTTTGTATTTATGAAATAATTGTTATTTTTAAATGCTGCTAATGCTTTACATATAGTAATGAACCAAAAAATGTTAGGAGATAATATCAAAACCTATTTCATAGAGACTGTTGAAACATCATGATACATGATGACATCATGTCTTTTGGGGCATTGATCCAGAGCATCTGGTGAACCAAGTGAGTCAGAAGAATACTTTTAATGCTCTATGACCTGAGTCAAGTCAACTAATTTCCCTTACCTCAGTTTTCTTATCTGTACAATGAGAAAGTTGGATTACATGCTCTTTTATTTAGGTGTTTTCTATATCTAGACTTATTACAATGCTCCAAATGTCAATTTATAAGTGTAGCAGAAAGGTAGATACAAAATGCTAAGTGAGTTACAGGATTAAAAGATGTGGGAATCAGAAAAGAAAAATTTCTTGCAGGATATGACATCTGAATTGAATTTTAAAAGTTGGGTAAGATTTTAATAGGATGAAATTAGGAAATGGTGGTATTGGGGATTATACGTGTGTATAGGGGTAGTGAGAAATACATTTTATCTTTAGAATAGAGGAAATGGGAAGAAGTTGTCTGAAATAAGCCTGGAAAATCATTATCAGATTAGAAATGTCTTTGCCAGGATAAGAAGTCTGAATTTTATTCAGGAAGCCATGGTGATTCATTGAAGGGTTTTGAGCAAAGCAATATGACCAAAAGTAAGATTAATGTGGCCGCAGTATAAAAGATGGATTGGTGTGGGAAAGTAATGGAAATTTGAGGTTCAGTTAAGAGGATACTTGATAATATGATGAAGGTCTAAATTAGGGATGGATGGTGGCAATAGAAAGAGTAAAAGATATTAAATTGCCATATTAATGCAAAAGGAATTTTTGGAATGGAATTTTAAAAATTAAGCACTTAAAATGTGCTGAGCATTGTGCTAAGTATTGGCAATACAAATAAAAATCCAAAAAAGTTTCTGATCTAAAAGAATTCAATTTCTAATTGAAGGAGTTGGTTGGATTTTGTTCTTCCCTATTGAAGACAATCAAAATAATATCATTAAGGTAGAACTTATAATACATGCTATAATTATAGCATGTCAGGCTGTGGTTGATTAGATCGATATGACCTTGAAATGCTTTACCACAAGTTGTATACAAAAAGTCTATGTGACCATTGAAGATGAATTGTCTAAATGTGCACATCTTGTATTTCTTTTGAGATAACTTCAATTCTGCTTTGCTCTAGAACATCTTTTTGGCAAGCCTATGTTTGGCATTTGAAAAATGTGGCCAGCCCAACAACGTTTGGCTTTCCCCAGTAGAGTCTGACTGCTTGACAGTTTTGTTCAAGAAAGGACCTCAGTGTCTGGTACCTTCTTTTTCTGGGTGATCTTCAGAATCTTCCTAAGACAATTCAAATAGAAAAGATTCCATTTTCACAGGCTACAACAATTGAAGGAAACAACACCTATAAAAAGAGTATAATCACAGTGAACATAGACAATTCTAGTCTCAATGAATTGAATCAGGATGCATGCCAAACCCAAGTCCTGAGATTGTATTTTTAAGAAACTGTGATCATTTTTGATCAAATATAAGAATGTAACTACAGCATTGAACAATAGCAACAAAACTTTTCAAAGAATTACTGTAGCTTGCAAATTAAAAAAAATTTAGACAAATTAAAGAGAAAATCAATATAAAATGAACAATGAAAAGACTGTTTTAGTGGTAGAAGCCACATAGAAAAAGGTCAGAAAAGTCAAAGATTATGTCAAGGATCGAGAGATGGTAAGAATAATAGTACCATGCTATAATCACAAGGAGGAAGAGGTTTTGATTGAGAGATAATAAACTTTGTTTGAATGTTTGTTGATAGGATGAGTTATCATTGGATTATGAGAATTTAAATGTCTTTTAAGTTGTTGGAGTTGCAAATATGGAGCCTTGGAGAAGAATCAAAGATAGAAGCCTTAGAAATAGATGAGACTATAGTTTAGTGAGAGAATAGGACCAAGGACAGAATCTTGAGAAA
This sequence comes from Myrmecobius fasciatus, assembly GCA_023553655.1. NCBI lineage: Eukaryota > Metazoa > Chordata > Mammalia > Dasyuromorphia > Myrmecobiidae > Myrmecobius > Myrmecobius fasciatus. Next base: position 48,676 of record JAJPUD010008735.1, read on the forward strand.
CAAACATTATAAATAAAAAAGAAGACGCAGATTAGATCTTAAAATGATAGGAATACAACCCTAAGCACGTGGTGAACAGAGACCAAAGGAGAAGACATTATCCAAAAGTACAAAGTGATTAAAAAACATCAAATGTACAGAGGTCAAGGAGAGGTCATAAATTTGGCAATTACAAGGTCATTAATGATTAATTGAAATTTAGAGAGAAAACATATCTATAAGAAAAAGGCCTATAATCCTAGAATGCCCTATATAGATTCAATAAAATAAGCAATTCATAAAGATAAAATTCCAATCAATGAGATAAGGATAAAAGGTGTTAATCTGCAGATAAAATCAGCAGGTTAAAAACTGAGAAAGATTTCTACATAAAATAAGGTTAGAAAAATGCAATAGAAAGCTTTGCCCAAGTAAATGGTGAATGAGGGATTGTTCCAGGCAAATTCTCCATAAGAGATGCTATATTTTTATTATAGCAATGCACTGGCTTCACCTGTTCCTCCATTACCTTAAGATCCTTATTGATTCATAAAGTAAGAATGAAAGGTGAAAAACGATTCTATATTAGTAAAAATAAATGAAATATGAGAAAAAAGATGATTTGATTATTTCACTTAATGCATTTCCTGGACTGTTTTGGAATAAGGGCATATTTCAACTCTACTCAACAGAGATGTGTTCTAATCTATGTTCCCTACCAATGATGCCAATCAGTACCCATCCATATCTGTCTATCATATCTTGCCTACATCTTCCCATAGATTTGCTTCCTGGCGATCCATCCAATGAACAAAGCACGTCCTCACTTTCTGTTGATATCATGAGAAATAAAGAACATATGAGCTTAATTATCCCTTGAACTTAATTTTAAGTCCTTTTTTTTCATTCATATGAAATCTTCAATGCTGCTTTTTTTCTTTTTATTCATATTTCTTTTCTTATAATGAACTGAAGCTTTCTTGAGTCCATCATAGCATTCTGAATGTTGTTTTATTTGTTTTGTTTTCATAGCAATAACTTTCTTTTATTTAATAGCATTTTATTTTTTCCAATTATATATTAAGATAGTTTTTAACATTCAACTTCATAAGATTTTGAGCTTCAGCTTTTCTTCCCTCCCCTTTCCTTTCCACTCACCAACACAACAAATAATTTGATATAGGTTATACATGTGCATCATGAGTCCCTTGGTATTATCTCAGATCAGTGCATTGCTGAGAAGAATTAAGTCCATTGTAGTTGATCATCACACAATCTTGCTGTTAATGTGTAAAATGTTCTCCTTGTTTTACTGACTTCACTCAGCACTAATTCATGTAAGTTTTTCCAAGATTAGAAAGGAAGCAATAAATTGGGAAATCATTTTTTACATTCAAGGGTTCTAATAAAGACCTCGTTTGTAAAATATATAGAGAATTGATTCAAATTCATAAGAATGCAAGCCATTTTCCATTTGAGAAATGGTCAAAGGATATGAACAGACATTTTTCAGAGGAAGAAATTGAAACCATTTCTAGTCATATGAAAAGGTGCTCTAAAATCATTGATCAGAGAAATGCAAATTAAGACAACTCTGAGGTACCACTATATACCTTGCAGATTGGCTAAGATGACAGGAAAAGATAATGACAAATATTGGAGGGGATGTGGGAAAACTGGGACACTGATACATTGTTGGTGGAACTGTGAACAGATCCAACTATTCTGGAGAGCAATTTGGAACTATGCCCAAAGGGTTATCAAACTGTGCATGCCCTTTGATCCAGCAGGGTTTCTAGTGGGCCTGTAGCTCAAAGAGATAATAAGGGAAAAGGACCCACATGTGCCAAAATATTTGTAGCAGCTCTTTTTTTTGTGGCAAGGAACTAGACATGGAGTGAATGCCCCTCAGTTGGAGAATGGTTTGAATAAGTTATGGTATAAGAATATAATAGAATATTATTTTTCTATAAGAACAATCAGCAGGATGACTTCAGAAAGGCCTCGAGAGGCTTGTATGAACTGATGCTAAGTGAAGTGAGTAAAACCAAAAGAACATTGTATATAGCAACAACAAGATTATGTAATGATCAGCTGTCATATACTTGACTCTTTTCAGCAATGAAGTGATTCAGAACAGTTCTAATGGTCTTGTGATATAAAGAACCACCTGCAACCAGAGAGAGGACTGGGAACTAAGTGTGGATTACAACATAGCATTTTCACTCTTTTTGTTGTTGTTTGCTTGCATTTCATTTTCTTTCTTATTTTTTTTCCTTTTTTGATCTAATTTTTTTTGTGCATCATGCATGATACATGTGGAAATATGTATGGGATAATGGCACATGTTTAACATATATTGAAGGAAGGGGGTGAGGAGGGAAGGAGAAAAATTTGGAACACAAGATTTTGCAAGGGTGAATGTTGAAAATTATCTGTGCATATGTTTTGATAATAAAAAGCTATTATTAAAATATTTAATCTACACTATTAATATTTTCTTAAGTCAGCACAATCAGCAAAACAATAAAGCAAATTCTAATTTGCAGTGATTGTTGATTTCTGAATAAATGAAATCAGGATCAAGTGAGATAATATTCATAAGTTACATAGTATCTGGCAAACAATAGGTGCTTAATAAATGTTTATTCCTTTCCCTGTCTTAAATACTCAAACTAAAAATTTAACAATTGATTGTTATCAACTGAATCCGGGGATAAGCTTTTAGATCAAGATGTATGTAGTCATTAAAAGAACCTCACAATTTTCCAAAGGTAATTCAGCCCAGTTTGTCGATAGTATCTTTCAATTAAATACACCCATACCCACACCCATACCCATATCTACACTTATACCCACACACACACACACACACACACACACACACACACACACACACTCACTGAGAGATGAGTTTGGTTGTCTCTCTAAATGTATATACAATATTGTGAACAATAATTTGTCTTCATTCACTTGTTAGGCCATACTTTCTTGAGTTGTTTTTAGTTGAGGTCATGGTTTTATATACCCTAAAATCTTCCACTAAATTTCTTCCCCGATTTTTTGAGGGTTTTGCCAGCAAAATATAAACTCTGGAATGTCCCTTCAAGTGAAGAAAAACTTTAGAGAATGACTCCAGGTAGGGAATGATTGTGTTATTTGAAGGACCAGAACATTTTCCACAGTAACATTCAAGGGTTCTGATTAAGACCTCATATTGAAAATATATAGAGAATTGACTCATTTATAAGAATTCAAGCCATTCTCCAATTGAGAAATGGTCAAAGGATATGAACAGAGAATTTTCAGATGAAGATGTCCCTCATCTTAGAGGGGCATAACACAGAGATTAGCTACCACATGGTGGTTTTCTTTTTCTGCCACAATAATTTATGAAAACAATCCTTTCAGTGGTGAAGGAGTTCATGGTAATCAGTAGAGAAACACACTCACACAAGCAAATTCTTCAAGTAAGATATCTCCAAACATTCTGATCTCTATTAAATATATTTAAATGGTTAAAAAATCCACCCAAAATATGGAAAGAAATGAAATTGCAGTAGTACTCTTTTAGGACAGCTAGGTGGTGGTGTAGATAGAATGCTAGCCTATAAGCAGAAAGACTCATTCTCCATCAAACCAGGCCTCAGAAAATTACCAGTTCTATCCCTCTGGGCAAGTCACTTAACCCTCTTTACCTCAGTTTTCTTGTCAGTAAAGGGAGCGGAAGAAGGAAATGGCCAACCACTCCAGCATTTTTGCCAAGAAAACCTCAAAAATTTGGGGTCACAAAGTTGAACGCAGCTGAGACAATTGAACAAACCAAAGGAAAACAATTTTCCCAAACATTGCTTAGGTTTCTATATCATGTACTTTACTGACCCCTGTATTCCAGACACTAGAGTGTAAGATTCATTGTCTAACTTTGTAAAATTAAATTTTATAGAAATTGAAGTTTTATTTCTTTTACAATTTTCTCAGAGAATTTGGTCATGAATAAACTTAGACTTCCAGTTTGAGAGGAATGTCTTGGAGTACAGAAGGCCTGTATTTACCTTTTCAGAGAACATTGTATAATGAGACCTGAGAAAGGCTAGATTGTGATGGATTGCCAAGGGGAAGTGGGACAAAGCCTGGCTGGCCTTCACAGCCATTGCTGTTTGAACAGAGCAGAGGAGCAGGAGAAAGGAGTGCTGGAAAGTTCCTCCTTATAGTGTTCCTGAGAGCGCATAGCCCTGGGCGTATCTGCCTTTCTAGAAGGCTAACAATGACGATGATAGCTAGCCTTGCTGCAGCCCTTTATAAAGATTATATCATTTGATCCTGAGGTAAGCTGGACTTCTCTGGACTACCCAGGTTTCCTAAGAGGGAGACGCTCATTAAGGACATTTTGCCCAGTTTGCCTAAAATGGAGCCTGCCGTGTCTCCTGCCCCACAGGGAGAAGCATGGAGTCTGTCCTTGGGTTCGGGCTTCATCCGCCCGCAGCAGGGATGTGAGAGAAGAGCTTTCCCCGCTCTCGCTCTCTCTCCCCTGCTCTCAGAACCGGCTTGGAGGTGTAGCTGCTTTTCCTCCGTTTCCCGCCTGGATGATCCACTTGGGATTGGGAGTCTGAGCCATGATGACTTTTGAGTTAGAATTGCAGGCCGGAGGGCCCATTTTGGAAGCTGTCAGAGAAGCCTCGGGGCCTGAGTTTGGAGCCGGAGGTGGGTTTTGGATTTAGAACTCTAGGGTACTTGAGCTAACCTGTAAACCTAATCCTTCTCCTCTGCAGCACATTGGGAAAATGAGATTCTAGATTTGTGAGCATACTTTAAGAAGTAAAGATTTCTGCTTAAAAACCATCTTGACTCTCTGTGGCTAAATGGTACTGAGGTGTTGGAGCCCACCCCTACACTTGGGGGAATCCAGTCTTGCAGAGATCCCAGACATCTCGTAATCCCCTAAGAGTATAAGAGCTCCTCTCGGCTTCTATGCAGGGTCGGCTTGCTGCACCATCCTGTGTGCAATCCTGGTCCCCACGAATCAGACTCCCAGTCCCGGGTGCATCGCTTCTGGCACAAGAAGGGAAGAGTGAAATCTAAGTTAGCTGACCTTCAGGCATGATGGCCGGGGTAATGTGTGTTATACCCACAACCCTAGGAGGCAGGGGCTATGATGATCCTCATTCTATACAGAAAAAATGGAGGTTAACAAAGGCCAAGTGACTTATCCACAAGATCACACAGCTCATAAGTGTCTGAAAGGATTTGAACTCAGATCTTGACTCAAAGTCCTGAGTTCTGTCCACTGTGTCACCCAGCTGCTTATATTAAGAATGAAGAAATAAAAATAAATTTTTTACTAATCGGATGGAGGGCTTGTTCAGTTCTTTTTCTCTCCCCCCCAAAAAAAGACAGAGAAACAAGAAAATGAAATGTTGAATTGAAAAACTAAAAAGAGACAGTAATCAAGAACTGAAAATAGAGAAAAGACAAAAGACTTTCTCTATATTTGAGCTCTGTTCCTTTCTGACCCAGCCCACAGAAAAGAAGAGAGCTTCATAGTCATAGAATAAAGGCATTGGTTGGTGAGAATTATACGTGTTTTGTTTTCGGGACAGTTTTACTCATCATAACCCCTGCAGGAGAGGGAAGATAGAGTAGCAGGTGGCCTGAAATACAACGCTATAGCAAGGGTTATGAGCAAAGCACAGCTTGAAAGAACAGCATAAAGGAGTTGCAGTCCTTTCCCAGGGGAGAAAGTAAGAACTAACCACAACATTCTTAGTAGATACATATGGGTATTGAGTATCTTTGAAGATAGCTGGAGAGGTGAAGACTGGCTAGTATATAAGTAGACCATCTAGAGATAAAATGATGAGATAATAAGCAGCCTAGTAGGAAAAAAAGATGCAGAAGAAAGGGACCCAGTGACAATCAGGTTAAGTCCTTTAGAAGCTTTACAGCACCATTGGCATATATTATTTTCCAATATCTGTTTGCCCTTGTCAATGGGCTTTCTGTTTATTTGTAGGAGATCTTAATGTTTATGTATGCATAACCCTATTGCTACTATATTTTCTTGTTTCTCTGTCATTTTTTTGGGGGGGGAGGAGAAAGAGAACTGAACAAATCTTCCATCTGACTAGTAAAAATCAGTACATTGGTGTGGGGATTAAGGAGCTAAGATTTGGAGATGATTCTGACCCATAAAGTACCTAAAATATGTGGTAGTTAGTTGGGGAATCCTTTGAGGTTTGTGTGCCACAATTATAATAGGGGATCATTATTGATGTAAAATATGACAAATATTGAATCTTTCAATCCTTAATCCCATCCCTTTCTGTTTTATTCATCAGATTGCCACAATCCCTTTTCTGTATAATTTTCAGTCTCTTCCTATATAAAATCTTCTTACTATTGCCTACATAATTACCTCTCTCTATCCTTAGAAAATCCTTACCTAAAAGGGAGAATTCTGGGAGGATGGTAGAGTATGTTGGTAAATTTCAAGCTCTTTAGATTTCCCCCACAAATGGAACAAATTTGTACATCAGGGGCAAACATGGATGGGTGAAAAACCAAGATTTGAGGCAGAATAGGGGTCCTCCTGGTACAATCCAACAAGATCTGAAGAAAGACCCCAGCTTGGGGATTAACCTGTCCGAAGTGCAGACACCTCTGGGCTACCTCCTCAGAAACATCCAGTGGGGATTTCTTGGGCTACCTGGATTTAACTGGAACCTTAACAGGAACCACAGAGACTTTCACTTCCTGGACTGTTTGTGGAGTGGCAGGGGGTGTGTCTGTGTTTGGGAAGATTGAGTGACCCTTGGATTATTAGGAATGTCAGACCCAGCTGTGCTACAGGGATGTGACCCTGGGTAAGAAGGAACCAACATTCAGTGAATGCAGAGGGAGTGGGACAGTGATGATCCTGACTGGGGGCACTTGCAGGAGCAAGGAGTTCTTGGTTTGGGTCAAAGTGGTGAGCTGAAATAAAGCTCCATCCCCCACCCTACAATTAGAGGTGCTTACACTAATACTTCTTATTTTAAAAAAATGAACTGGCAAAGAAAGAACCCCACTTTAGAAACTTACTATGGGAACAGGGAAGACTGGAGTTCATCTTCAGAGGAGGACGCTGAAGTAAAAAAAAAGCTTCTACCCCAAAAAGTAACATGAAATGACTCCCTGCCAGGAAGAATTTATAGAAGAACTCAGAAAATTTAAAAATCAAATGAGAGACGCTAAGGAAATATTAAAACTAGAACTAAAATAAAAACCATCCAAGAAACACAAGAAGATAATGGGGAAAAAGTTAACCACCTGGAAAGGGAGATACAGAGTCTCAAAGATAAAAATAATTCCTTGAAAATTAGAATTGGGCAAAGGGAAGCTAGTGAAGTTATGAGAGACCAAGAAATAACAAAACAGATTATAAAGAATGAGAAAATGGAACAGAATGTGAAACTAATTGTAAGAAAAATGATAGATCTGGAGAACAGATCTGGAGAACAGATCAAGAAGAGAAAATAAAAGAATAATTTGAATGCCTTAAAGGTGTGGTGAAAAAGAGAACCTTGACACAATAATGCAGGAAATAATCCAACAAAATTGTCCTGGAGTGATAGAATATGAGGGGAAAGTAGAAATAGAAAAAAATCCACCAATCACCATTTCAACAAGATCCTTTGTGGAACACACACAAGAATGTTATTGCCAAATATTGAAACCCTCCGATCAAAGAGAAAATTTTGCAAGAAACAAGGAAACAACAATTCAAATATACTGGACTACAATTAGAATTGTATAGGACTTATCAGCAGCTACATTAAAAGACCACAGGTCTTGGAATCTTATCTACTGACAATCAAAAGAACTAGACCTGCAGACAAAAATATCATATCCAGCAAAATTATCTATAATATTGAATGAGAAAATTAGGCATTCAATGAACTTGCAGGTTTTTAGCACTTTATATCAACCAAACCCAACCTTACATAGAAAATTTAATATATAAGAGCCAATATAAAAAGATCAATTTCAAGGAACTCAACGTGGACAAATTATTTATGTTTTTTTTTACACAGGGAATGTATATCATGTGTTTAACATTCACATCAAAAATAGGTTAGCTCAAAAAGATTGGTAGAGTTAAGATAGAAATAGTAATTATGTTATACAAATGAGGAAGAATAGAAACAGGCATAAGGGAGGGGAGGAGCTCTGAAAACCTATTCACATCAGGAATGGGTTTAATAGGCTACACTACATATATACCATGAAGGATATAGCACCCTCCAAAATCTATAAAGAAGTAAGAGAGGAGGGATGGGTGTATGGGGAAGCAAAGAGTAAGGGAAAAAGACAAGGAAGGGATCCTTGAGTGGAAGGAGGTTAAGTAATAGCAAGGTAAGTTAAGAAGGAGAATAAAAGCAAAGAATTAGCAGGGATAGGAATCATATGTGTGTGTATGTGGTATGTGTGTATGTGGTGTGTGTGCCTGTGTGTGTATGTATGTCCATATTCATAAATTTATCTTCTCTTAACTATAGCTTGCTTAGGGGTGGTGGTGGGGATGAAAGGGGGAAAAAGAATAAAGTAGAGAAGATGCACAGCAGAAAACAAAAGAACAGGTTGGAATGAAGTAAAGAAAAAATGAATATTCATGAACATAAATTCTTCTACTATATATATACATATATATATATATATATATGTACTTTCTTGATTTGGTAATTTGTTGTTATATATTTTAAATTCTTCCTGATGTTCTGCTGGGCATATTACAATGTTCTATTTTGTTTTGTATTCATTTTCTGTTTTTTGTAAAAAAAAAAAAATAATAATAAATGAAAAAAAGCCCCTATCCCAGGGAGCTGTTGCAAGGGGAAAAAAAAGAAAATCTTTACCTAAACCAACCACACCTATTCATGACTGTTCTATATCTCTTCTTCCTTTCTCAGTTAAACTTATTCTCAAAATAGTTTACCATCAATGTTTTTTCATTCTTTCCCTACACTCTCTTCCAAAACTTAAGAAATCTGACTTCTAATTTGTTCATTCAAACTATAATTGGTCCCTTCAAAGTTATCAAAGATCTTTTCATTAGTACATTTCATTAATATATTAATATAATACACTGTTCTATAGTAGTTAACGTTATCATCTCCTTCTGGATACTTTCTCCTTTCTAGGTTTATCTGCTCAATCTACTCCCCCCCCCAATTTACTTGTTTGGTTCTTCTTCCATGTTTTTCATCTACTAACTATATGTATCTTTGAAGAACTGTCTTTCTCTTTTTGTTCCATTTATTCTTTTTTTTAAAACCTCACAAGCTACCATGTATTCAATTATCATTTTTAGATAAAAGACCCCCAGAGCTATATACTTAACCTGAGTCTTTCTTCTGAGCTATAGACATACATCTCCAATTTCCTCTTGGACATCTTGAAAATTTCATAGATATCTCAAACTTAACATGCCCCACAGAGAATGCATCTTTTCTCCAAAATCTTCACTTCTTCCAAAATTCCCTCTTATTATCAAGGGGACCAACATTAACTTGTAAACTCAATATCATCCTTAACTTCTCCCTATAACTCTCTCCACAGAATCAATATTGTCATTTCTACCTTTATATTATCTTTCTTAATACCCTCTTCTAATTAGGTAGCCACAGTCCTAATTTAAATTTTAATTATCCCTTTTTGGGACTATTACTAGTGTTAACTAGTCTAAGTAGTCATCTTACAACAAGTTTCTTCCCACTCCAATTCATCTTCCTCTAATTTTTCTAAAATGTAGGTTTGACTATGTCCCCTCTTGCCACTCTCCCCCCCCCGCAATGAGCTACAGTGGATCCTTTCATTGTGAGCATTAAATATAAAGTCCTTGTTTGTACATAAAACTTTCTGACTCCTTCCTACTATTCAATTATTTACACTTTTTCCCTCTTCCCTAGCTACACTATTCACTGACACTGTTCTCTTAAAATTTCTCAAACATGAACCCCATGTTCCATTTCTATTCCTTTGTACTGGTAATTCCCCATACTTGGAATGGTCTACTCAAGTAATGTCAAACTCAAATAGAATGGATCTCTGCAAATAACATTTCACTAGTAAAATCATAAATTAGTATTACCTCTGTTGTTTCATATTTTATTTATTTTGTGAAACATTTCCCAATGAGATTTTAATCTCTTTTGAGGCCACACTGTACAGTCCCTTTTGACACCATTACCTCTGACTCTTCCCTGTTTTTCTTTCAGATTCAGCTCAAAATTGACCTTTTTTTTCTTTCAGCCCAGCTGCTAGCGCTTCCTTTTTTGGGCTTACTTTCATTAGCAACTCTGAATATTTCTTATATATGCATATTTATGTGTTGTCTCTCTCATTAGAACATATATTTCGTAAAGTGCCTGGCCTGTAGTAAGGAAGTGCTTAATAAATGCTTATTGATTAAATGATTGACTGACCAGGCTAAAGTGCATTAGGACTATATCACTGTAGGATTTTCCAACTTCTAACACTGAATGATTGTCTCATTTTTATATATAGAATTTTATAGTTGCAGAGAGACAGGATTTCCCTTCACTGCTAGGAAAAGTGTAATCTAATTTGGACATACATTTTTTGTTGATCTTTCTTAAATCATTTTTGCTACTTATTCAGCTGCCAGTCTAATGTTTTCTAAAACCTCCTTCCTCTCTGACCTGTCTTAAACTTTTCCTGAGTTTTCTATTTCCTTTCAGTCCTAGACTTAACACAAATCCAAATCTTCTAACAAGTTTTCTTGGCTCTTGAGCACTTTCTGAGGAATTCCATTCTGCCTCTTTTGGCTTAAAATTATGGAAAGAAAAAAGGAGCTTTAGGAAGTGTATTGGAGTAAGCCAATAGCCACATAATGTCTGCTAGGCTCTCTCCCCACATGTAGACTAAAGGGAGCATAGAAAGTAAGAATTCATTCTCTAAAATGTTTTCTTGATTTGGTTTTCTATTGTTTTTTACTTGGACAGCCTACTGGGCAATCATTTAACCATGTCTATTATAGACAAGGCATTCTACCTTTGGTATTATGGAAGTGGTAAAAAAAAATAGAAGAGGGAACAGATTCTGCCAAGGAATACTATGATCCTGTTAGATCTCCAAAAAGGGGGTGTGAAGATTATCTATTTCCATGTTGGATGACATGGGAAAAAATTGAAATTCACCTAAGGGTCAGTATCATATATTTAGAGCTGGAAAGTACCATAGTGGTTATTTAATTCCACTCATTCATTGTCTAAATGAAGATATTAAAGACTACACAGGTCTCAGGACTTGTCCACAGTCATACAGGTAGTAAGAATATAAGATGAGATTGAATCTGAATCCTCTGACTCCAAATCTTGTGCTCTTTCCCTTGTGTTATATCACCTCTTATTGAGATTGTGCTTCTGCAAACCAATTGGTCTTTATCATGTACCCAATATATTGCCATATTCAATACTGTTTTAGCAGTGTAATTTTTAATTATTTTATTAAAGATTATTCTTTATTATCCATATCTATTCAAGTGTATATGGTTAAAACAGACTTGGGGAAAAGTACAATGATAAAATTAAAAGCAAATGAGAAGACCTTTCCTTCAACTTTTAGAAGCTATGATTGATCATTTTTTGTCATTTAATACAAAATATTTGGTTATAGGAAAAACCAAATAACTTTTCATTGTTTAGAGCTGATGAGCAGATTTTTAAATCATGTGAGTATCAAAAGAGTAAAGGGGGCCTTCCAAATACATTAGGATAAGAAACAGATTTGTTTTATACAATCAGTTTTCAAAGAAAAAAAAATGCAAGAACAGACATCATCATCCCCAGAGACTTCAAAGGTATGTGCTGCCAAATGAAAAACAAGAGGCTCTTATTGGGAAAATGCATGTAACCATCTTTTAATGTAATAAACAGACAAGGATGTTTGAACTTTGTCCCTGAGAAAAGTAAATAAACATCACAGTGCCATAATCTGCAACCTGAGTTTACTCAATCCAGGTAAGATGCCTATGGCAATAGAAGCTGAAAAAGAGCAAATGAATCACTGTAAAATGAGAACAAAATCATACCAAAATGACAAGTCTGAGAAAATAAATATAAATACTGAAGCATTTGGAAAATGAGGGTTACCCTTATATATTCTCCAAGAAATCAGTAGTGCATTTTAAATCAGAATGGAATAGGTTTTAGGTAGGGAAATTGTTTTCTGAATAATTTACATTGTATTTTATGGATGCTTATCCATCCTTCCTTCCTTCTTTCCTTCCTTTCTTATTCCTTTCCTTCCTTCCTTCCTTCCTTCCTTCCTTCCTTCGTTCCTTCCTTCCTTCCTTCCTTCCTTCCTTCCTTCCTTCCTTCCTTCCTTTCCTTCCTTTCCTTCCTTTCCCCCCTCTTTTCCACAATAGAAGCATCAAGTGCTGTTTACCCCTTTATAGAGAAGTCAAAATTAACTTGACTTACACTAGTAGAGTGTACATCAGAAAAGTGGATTAGTTAAATAGAAAATTACATAACTACCATGATAATTCAGGCAAATTTTGCCTCAATTTAATGGATAAATAAAGGTTTTCTGATTACTTTTCCATTTGTTTATCTCAGTTTTACACATCACTTTGTCAGTGAAACGACTTCTTTCAAGCTGGATTTGACAATCATTTTTTAAAAGTTTCATTTTAAAAAAAAAACCAAAGAAGGAAATATTTCACTCCAAAATTCAACATTGTGTTTGTTTTGGTTTTAGATTGGTGGAATCTGAACTCATAGAATCATTGATTTAGAGATGAAAGAAGTCTCAGAGATCAACTAGTCCAACTTTGCTACTGCTACTATTTTAGAGACTAGGAAACTGAGGACCCAAGAGAAAATGTGAATTGTACTACATTACACAGATAGTGGAAAGGCAAGGATATAAACAAACACAGGTCCTTTGTCTGCCAGTTTATCACATTTTCCATGGTAAAACAGGGTACCTTCTCTGTTTTAGCTTGTTTTCTTCTCTTAAAATAACTTATTTACAACTGAGCAGCAGTACTAAAAATAGAATTCCTTGTCTTTTCCTCCTTTAATCCATCCACTTTTTACTTCTTTTTCACCTTCTCTGTCTTTTGTTGTTTAAGCAGTGTCAATTAGTTGAAATCAATGCCTGGTGGACCCACATGTGCAAAAATGTTTGTGGTAGCCCTTTTCATAGTGGCAAGAAACTGAAACTGAGTGGATGCCCATCAGTTGGAGAATGACTGATTAAGTTATGGTATATGAATGTTATGGAATATCATTGATCTATAAGAAACAATCAGCAGGATGGTTTCAGAGAGGACTGGAGAGACATGAACTTATGCTAAATGAAATGAGCAGAACCAGGAGATCATTATACACGGCAACAACAAGATTATATGATGATCAATTCTGATGGACGTGGTTCTTTTCAACAATGAGATGACTGATGCCAGTTCCAATGATCTTGTGATGAAGAGAGCCATCTACACCCAGAGAGAAGAATATGGGAACTGAATGTGGATCGCAACATAGCATTTTCACTCTTTTTGTTGTTGTTTGCATTTTATTTTCTCATTTTTTTCCTTTTTGATTTGATTTTTTTTTGTGCAGGAAGATAATTATGTAAATATGTATGCATATATTAGATTCAACATACATTTTTACCATGTTTAACATATATTGGATTACTTGCCATCTAGGGGAAGGGGTGGAGGAAGGAGGGGGAAATTGGAAGACAAGGCTTTGCAAGAGTTAATGTTAAAAAATTATCCATGTATATGTTTTGAAAATTAAAAAGTTTTAATAATATATATAATATAATAAAAAAGTAAAAAAAAATTAAATTTCATCAATAAAAAAAGAAATGAATGACTGACTAAACAAATGTATGAATTCAAGGAACACACAGGAAAAAAGTAAGTTCTATCCTTTCCCCACAATAAGGAGATAAAAAGAAGCTCTCCAAAGCACAATCATGTGTAACTGAAACACTACTGCAAATACTGTGATCTGTATAGTATGTCGCTCTTGTTCCAAATTAACTAGAGTTAAAAGAAATTTCAGCTCTTGATATGGTAAAAACACATCTTCAAAGTTTCCCCAATTGAAGCTTTCCAGAAAGAAGCTTAAAAGAAAAGAAAAAAATTTGTTTATAATTAATTATTGACTTGAATTCTCCAAGGTTATTGATTGAAGATAAACAATTCACAGCACCTGAAAACACCTTTTTAGAATTTACTCTGCCTTCCATTATTTGTGCTAGGCCTGAGCCTGTTTGAATTTGACACTGTTAATGGCCCTCTCCATCTCGAATCTTTTTCATTGGTGTCTGGGACATGGTTTTTTTCTAATTTTTCTCTAACCTCCCTGACACCTTGATCCCAATCTTTCCTGCGGATTCATTTGCCCTCTCCTTTCTTTCTAAGTCTCTGTGTCCCCCATAGCTTTCCCCTTTCTTTCTTCAATCTACTCTCTCCTACTTGGCATATCATCCATATCCACCAGTACAATTAACATTTGTATATGTCTGTGAAAGGACAGCATAATGAGTTTTTTTCATCTATTTTTTTTCATTTTTAAAGCTTTTTATTTTCAAAACGTATGCACGGATAATTTGACAACACTAACCCTTGCATAGCCTTGTATTTCAGATTTTCTCTTCCTTCCCCCCCACTCCCTTTTCTAGATGGCAAGCAATACAATATATGTTAAACATGTTAAAATATATGTTAAATCCAATATGTATAAGCATATTTAAATAATTCTCTTGCCGCACAAGAAAAATCAAATAAAAAAAGAGAAAGTAAATGAGTAAGAAAACAAAATGCAAGTGGGAAACAACAAAAAAAGTGAGAATATTATGTCGTGATCCACATTCATTTTCCACAGTCCCATCTCTAGGTGTAGATGGCTCTCATCATCACAAGATCATTGGAACTGGCATCAATCATCTCATTGTTGGAAAGAGTTATGTTCATCAGAATTGATTGTCCTAAAATATTGATGTTGTTGTGTACAATGACCTCCTGGTTCTGCTCACTTCACTTAGCATCAGTTCATGCAAGTCTCTCTAGGCCTCTCTGAAATCATCCTGCTGGTCGTTTCTTACAGAACATTAAAATTCCATAACATTCATATACCATAATTGATTTAGCCATTTTCCAATTGATGGGCATCCTTTCAATTTCCAGTTTCTAGCCACTATAAAAAGGACTGCCACAAACATTTTTGCACATGTGGGTCCCTTTCCCTCCTTTAAGATCTTTTTGGGATATAAGCCCAGTAGAAACACTGCAGGGTCAACAGGTATGCACATTTTGATAACTTTTTGAGCCTAGTTCCAAATTTCTCTCCAGACTGGCAGAATCCATTCACAATTCCACCAACAATGTATTAGTGTTCCAGTTTTCCCACATTCCCTCCAACATTCATCATTATCTTTTCCTGTCATCTTTGCCAATATGAGAGGTGTGCAATGTTATCTCAGAGTTGTCTTAATTTGCATTTCTCTGATCAATAGTGATTTAGAGCTCCTTCTCATATGATTAGAAATGGTTTTGATTTCTTCATCTGAAAATTGTCTACTCATATTCTTTGATCATTTATCAATTGGAGAATGGCTTGATTTCTTATAAAATTGAGTCAATTCTCTATATAATTTAGAAATGAGGCCTTTATCAGAACCCTTAAATATAAAAATGATTTCCCAAATTATTGCTTCCCTTCTTGATCTGGACATATTATAATATGTGTGTGGACTGACTGATTTGATGTGAGAAAGCCCTGAATTTGAATTCTGCCTCAAGCATTTAATTTTAGGCATCATTGTTCAGTCTGTTTATTTTTGCCTGGCTCTTTTTTACTTCAGTGGACATACCAAGATGAAGGATAATGGATGTGTTGTTTCCTTTTCCAGTCACCTTCGGTGTCCTGCTCAGGGTTATACAGTGAGTTAGCATCAGAGACCAGATTTGAACTCAATTTTTCCTAACTCCAGCACCAGCTATCTATCTACTGAGCCATCTAACTGCCTTTAACTTCTATATGATACTGGGAACATTATTTAACCTCTTTGGATTAGTTTCCTCATCTAATGGGGGAATTGGAGTTGATGACATCCAACTAGATTTCCATGATTCCCATTTCCAATTTCTACCTTAAACCCCAATGTTGTAATACCAAAATATGGATGTCCATTTTCATCTGCATGTCTCATTGGCACCTCAAATTCAAATTGCCTTAAAAGAAACTCATCATCTTCTCAAACATTTATCTCCTCCTACCTTATCTATTTCTATTTATATCAGCACCATCCTCCAAGACCCCAAGGCTCAAAAATCTCAATTATCTTTGATGTTTCACTTTTTCACTTCTTATATTAATTAGTGAATTTCAAATAATTCTTTCTCCAAAATCCCCCTCCAATCTTTTCTTCTTTTTAATTTCCATTGTTGACACCTTTGTTTAAGGTTTAATAAGCATCTGGTCTTCTAGTCTCTTCTCATAGGATCATAGATCTAAAGCTGGAAGGATCTTCAGAACCCATTTATGGTTTCTCCTTATTTTACTGGTAAGTTTATTGATGCTTAGGGAAGTTGTTGCTTTCCCAAAGTTATCAAGTATCAAGAGTCACGGGGAGGATTTCAACACCCTCTGATTCCAGAGACAATTAATAAACAATTTACTTTACCACTGTCTCTTCCATCTCCAATCTCATTTTATGGCAGCACTAAAGCAATGATCCTAATCATTCACCCTCCTCCCTTTTGAAAAAATTTTGGTGAGTCACCATTACATACATGATAAAATATAAACTCCTTTGCTTAGAATTTATAATCCCCCAAAAGCCTGATTGCAGCAGTTTTTTTAAGCTGTTATGTCTAGGTCTCACAATGCACCCTGAGAATAACATAAAATACAAATGTCATTTTAGAGACATAACATTTATAGGATAAATATGCATCTATAAATGAATGAAAAACACTTATTATACTATGTATCACTAGGGAAGCAAATACAAAAATGGGATAGTCCTTGCCCTAGAGATATTTATATTCTAATGAATGAGACAAAATACACTGAGCAATGTTTTTATCTTTTCTTTTTTTAGTTTAGACTATCACATACTTGAATAAGATGGCTGTATTATCCTAGATTCGCTAATATGATTCCTTCCTAAGGAATGGATAAAAATACTTTTGATGTTTCCATAATGGCATACAGCTGGATGAGCATTCATGGCTTCCCTCTATTAGATTGCATGTCAAGCACAAATGATGTAGATGGACAAGAATGACAAGAAATAATAGAATGAGTTTGATTTCATTTTAGGAATTTTATGAAGACTTTGAGGATTCCAGAAACTCTTCTTTGCACAAAAGCACATATTTTTAACATAATTATTCTTCTGTTGTTATTATCAACAGGCAAAAGCAATATGAGCAATGGATTCAAGCAAGTTCCCATGATGGCCTATATTCAGTAGATGTTATAAGTGATAACATTACTTATTGCAAAAGAGAGTAAGACTTGCAATAACCTATATGTTGTACTGGTTCCTAGAGGAAGTTCTCTAGCACTTTAGGTAAATACTCTAAGGAACATATATAGAGAAAAATGGATAATATTCTC
Organism: Myrmecobius fasciatus; assembly: GCA_023553655.1. Classification (NCBI taxonomy): domain Eukaryota; kingdom Metazoa; phylum Chordata; class Mammalia; order Dasyuromorphia; family Myrmecobiidae; genus Myrmecobius; species Myrmecobius fasciatus. Next base: position 66,303 of record JAJPUD010008735.1, read on the forward strand.
ACTGAATGGGAAATGGGAAGAAAGGATGGATTGTGGTCTGAAATAATGAAGAGAATATGTAATTAATGAAATTGTAAATCTACTGAATCATCAATTCCTTCCAGATCCTTTATTACCCCCTTAAGTACTCCCCAAATTACATGGAATTTTAAAAATGCTTATAAATCTACAAATCATTTCCTCCAAATGAATGTAAACTCCCTGAGGGCAAGGATTATTCCATTTTCACTTTTGTATTCTTAACATCTGGCATTCCTTTCATAGGGGAAGAGTTACAAAAATATTTTAAAGGGATGAATGGATGGATGAACTCAATACTTTGCTTTTTCTCCTTTATTGCATAAGAATCAGGCACTAATGAAAATTTGTTAAGTATTCTAAACTGCCTAGAACTTACATTTTATCATTTAATTTAGTTCAGATATATAAACTATGGATTATTGTGATACAGATTCCTTCATTTCCCTTTACAGAATTCAGAAAAAGCAAAAAGAAAATCTTATTAGATATCCCAATATAGCTCCTTTTTCATACTCTTGCTAATATAGAGTTACTTTCCAGAATTTAAGATTTTAAATGAGCTTTAGTATGAGCAAAGCAAGGATGCATACCACTTTTCTTCAGGTTAGCAGATCAGGTCTCATGCTCTGGTGTAGCATCAACTTTTTAAATTTCTTTTTTTCCCCATAGTACCTGTTATATATTCTAAAATACTTTAAATACTTACATGAAAAAAATCATAGTCACTTTGGAAAATCATTTCATTTCAGAACATCATTACTGGGAATGAGTTGTATGACATGATTGTTATAGGATCATATTAGATAATTTCGGATGGGTCCAACACAATGAACTAATTTTAATTATGGAAAAGGAATGACTGATCACATTTCCAAATGAAATAAATGAAGATATAAGAAAAATTCCCCAAATTTAGTTTTTAGAGTAATCAAATGATTTACAAAGGAAAAAAAATAACTTTCAATTTCCCAGAGCTTTTATTTCTGAACAATATTTGCTTTAGGAACTGTCACCATCAAGAAGGACAATCCATTTCCCCCTAAATGGGAGGATAGAGTGAAAGGGTATGCTTCTTTAAATATATAATGAAATTTAGACTGGCACTGGAAGATATCTTTTTTTTTTCTCCTTTATCTCACCTCCACATTCAAGTTTGGTTAGAATTAGTCAGGATAGGGGCAGCTAGGTGGCGCAGTGGATAGAGCACCAGCCCTGAGTCAGGAGGACCTGAGTTCAAATGTGATCTCAGACACTTAACATTCCCTAGCTGTGTGACCCTGGGCAAGTCACTTAACCTCAATTGCCTCAGCAAAAAAAAAAAAAAAAAAAGAAGAAGAAAAAATTAGTCAGCATGGTTCCCCCCAAAAATGAATCAAACCTCACAAATGTCTGATCTCCCGGGGTACTCTGTAATTTTTTTCCTTGAATTCATTCTAATTTGTTTCCTTGAATTCTTCCTAATACCCAAGGGAAGCTGGCAATAGATCTTCAAGGTGAACCCAGGCTAGTTTATTCTGGACTAGAAATCAAAGATTTAATCCAGAATAGAAGTTGCCCATAGAAATGCATTGAGTAATGTGTTTGTTCAACTTGCTTTGAGTCCATCAATAAGTAGTTCAGTGGACTTTTCTTTAGCTATATCCTTGCCAAGATCTTGAAGAAGGGGCATCACTACTAAAATGATGCAACTTGATGATGTAATTTTTCTAGCTATTCATTAATATTAATTTGATCCTTCAGTGACTCTCATCTGGTCTACTTTGTGCCTGAATTATATTAAATACACTTCACCCTAAGAATTTCTTAGGATGTTCATTCACACCCCATACAGCTCATGCCAAAAGAATTCACAGAAGATGGAAAACAAATCATGACAGTACATCAAATTCCTCAAGAATGGAAAGAAAAGGGCAAATGGACAATCTGGAATCAGGGGAAAAGGAAATTTTTGGTTTGTTTAATGTGAGATTCATTTGAAGTACAAGGCATGGAGATACTTTCACTCAAAATATTTGTCAGTTTCATCGAGAATAACTTGTGTAAAATCTGATTTAAAAAGGGATTTCTTATTAGTCACAAGCTTCTCCAGGTGATCTTCATCTCAAATAATAATACACTGATAGCATCATTGATAGTCTTAGAACTTTTTAAGCCCTCACAAGAGATTAGATGAACCATTCACATGAGAAAACAAAAATGAATAAAAAATTATGCATTATTGAGATTATGATAGCTGTGGCTAAGGAGTCCTTTGATTTGGTTTTGTAAGTATTTTTTACAAACAAACAAAAAAAGCACTATGATATTGAACAAAGAGGACTGAATTTGAAATCAGGAGAGCTTGATTTAAATACTCTGTCACTTACTTTAGGGGCCTGAGTTTTTAATTTATAAACTGAGGATAATAATACTAGCAATGCTTACATCACAGAGTGGAAGTAAAGATTGTTTATTATAAACCTTTCAGTGCTATATAAATATTAGTCCGTATTACCTTTCATCATCATCATCATCACCTTGGACAGGTCTCAAAGATGGGAAAAGGACTGGATCAGAATTTAAGAAAAAAATTAAGTCTAGAGGGACCACATAGTAGAATTGATTCATCATTTTAAATGATGTCTAGTTGCTTAGGACCAGAAAACTCCATCTTTTTAGCATATTTTTTTTCAAGTAATGTTGTATGGCTTTAACTCACAGAGCACCATGTTCTTAGAATAACAATTACAGGTGACAAAACAGACAAAGAAAAGACCATGTTGGCTGCAGGTAGATTATATAACTGACAATGAGATTTCTATAAGTAGTGGTATAAGGACTCATCAATGACATAATGGACATTGCAAGACTAAGAGAAGATAGGTACCAAATTCAAGTACCACATTTATGCTCACACAATAATAAAAGAAAAATATGGAGATCTCCAGTTCATCTGGGTTGAGCTACTGTTGAGGATTCTAAGGCAGCATGGAATAGTAATTAGAATCCTGGATTTGAAATCAAGAAAACATGCATTCAAATTCTGTCTCAGACAATTACTAGCTACGCAACCCTGACCAAGTCATTTCCCATGGGTTCACTTTCCCATCTATCAAATTAGAAGGCTGAACTAGATAGCCTCTAATGTACCTTCTACTAATATCCTTTCTAGTTAAATTCTATGATCTTTTTACAAAGATATTGATAAGAATCACAAGTAGCAAAATAAACAAACAAATAAATAAATGAATGTATTTCAACCTGTACCAATGGTAAAAGTATCCATACTGCTTAGATCTACGCAAATGGAGAAGTATGATATAAATACACTGCCCTATAGCTCAATTACTTTCTGAAGAACCAATTCTTCAAGTTGGGCTTGTTCAGGGAAGTATAGCATGGTACTGATGCATTATGGCCTTTCACTATTGTAGTCTTAGAAAAGCAACTTTGTGAAGTCCTAGTTAACTAGCAATCCTTTTGTCTTGTCTAAATACTAGTTCATAATAGCTTCCCATTACCACACCCATAGTTTGAACATGAATTTCCTGAGTTAAGTAACTTAGTTTTCAAATGTAATACCAGGATAAAAATATATGAGGGGCAGAGGAAAAGAAAGAGTAGGGAGTAAAGAATAACAACAACAACCAAAAAAACCAAAATAAAAAAAATAAACCGAAACTTCCCACACATAAAGCATCATTATAAAATAGACAAGCAAAAGAGGAATACTGCTTATCTAGCAGATGACATTATAGAAACCACAAAAGCTTCAAAATACTAATTTTTACATCAAAACATCTCCCCAAAACCCAAACCAACAGTTACAAACTGTGGTTTTCATATATTATTAAATGATCTATAATAAGCAACATTCAGAATCAGCACAAAGCCTAATTATAGAATATCTTTACTGGAGCTGCTTCTATTTACATCTTCCAAACCACAGAAGCAAATATTGTAGACATTCCCAAGGCATCAGCATCTTCTTGCCCATTTTCTTAACTTTCTCACTACCTTTGAAGTTTCTGTGAAATCTTGCCTTTGAAAACATAGTAGTGGAATGTTTTCAGTTTCAGGGTAATTTTGGTTTATAATTTTGATCCCTTCTAGTCAACAATGCATTTCCTAGAATATTGAGCATCAGAAACACAAATTCAGATGTAAAAAACAACAATGAAAAAGCCTCCAGTTATTTCATAACTATGACAAATAGCATTTGTCTGATTTGGGTGAGTTCATTTTTCTTGAGAAATAATAAAGGGTTTTCTAATGTCTTTCTTCTTCAGTAAAATAGGAAAAGAATCTGAAATAATAAAAGACTTATACAGGATATTTTCTCCATCACTCCATAGGCTGGGGCCAAATCATTGAATCTCAGTTTGGAAGGGATAATAGCAGAAGTCATTTAGTACAGACCATATATTGAAGATAAAGGTTCTTAACTTTCTGTGAGTCTGGTGAAGCCTGTGGATCCCTTCACAAAATAATGTTTTTAAATATATTAAATACATGGGATTATAAAAGGAAACCAATTATATTGAAATACAGTTTTATAAAAATCGTATAGACCTTTGGTAAAGAGCTCTTTCTTTGGGAAGTTATCAACTTGACTTTACTTAAAGATAGTAAGAGAGATAAGCTGCTATCTCCCAAAGCAGTCCATTCCACATTTGAAAGGTTTTAAGTGCTTATCCTTACCTTCAGTCTACATATGATTGTAACCTTATTCTCCTAGATCTGATCTCTAGGACCAAAAAGGAATAAATATAGACTTTTTTTTTTAACATGATAGCCACTTAAGTACTTGAAGATAGCTATCTTTGTTTCCCTAAATTTTCTCTGCTCCAGGTTAAACATTCTTAAATCTGTCAAAAGATGTTCCAGTGTCTTGATATCAAAGCTCTTTGTCAATCTGGTTACCCTCTTCTGAATACTCAGATCTAACAATGCCACTTTTAAAATGTGGCCTCCAATACCCAAGAGGAGATTCTTGATATGATCTCTCTATCAATACTCTTTAGAAGATCCAATGTGTTCAAGGACTTTCTCTGGCTCTTTCCAACATCAACCCATGAAAAGACAAATATACTATTATATAAAATTTCACTTTACTTGAAAGATGATTGATAGCTGGGCTAAAAAACAGGTTCAGTTCTAATTAGAGAGAATAATATTACCTTTCTCCCACCAAACAATAGGTCAATCATGAATAAGATTTCGTTTAGCACCTACTATATACCAGATACTATGCTAGGCATTGAAGTACTAAGAAAAATTAAATAGACTATTCCTTTGTGTGACATGTGCTCCTTGAAGTTGGGGAGGCAAATGGGGGTGAGGCACATTCACAGAATAATAAATAATATAGAGCGATATAGATAGATATGAGAATTAGTTGGTGCAGTGGATAAAGCATTGAGTCTGGTGTCAGTAAGTTCTGATTTCATATTTGGTTATGATTTATATATGGTTTGATCTTGGGTCACTTGAACCCAGTTTTCCTCAGTTCCTCATCTGTAAAAAAAATATAGGACATGGTAGGAAAGGAAAACCAATGGACAAATACCAAGAAAATCCAATGGACAAATCCATAGGATCATGAAGAATCAAATACAACTGAAGATAAATATACACATATACATATATGTGTGTATGTGTATATTGAATAATTGAATAACATATTACATATCTGTATAGTAAATATAGTAATATACATACACATACATACAAGCACATTCACACACACATGTGTATATATATATATATATGTATATATATTTTTTTTTTCTCTAGGGATGAGAATACTATCAACTGATGCAAACCTGTCTAGTTTCCCATAGGAACTGCATTTAGCTTAAGCTTCAAAGGGAGCTAGTGATTCTATGAGAGTGGGAAGACAGTTCAGAAGTAGTAAATAGTTTATTGAGAGGCACTAAGGTGGAAGATGGAATGTTGCATATGTGAAAAAGTAAGTTTGTGAGTTTGATTAGTACATATATATATATATATATATATACATATATATATATATATAGGGCATGAAGTGGCATAATTTACAATAAAATTTGAAAGATAAGCCTCTTTCAGATTGTTAAAGGTTTTAAATGCTGAAGATAGGACTTTGTGTTTAATTCCAGAGTTATTAGGCAACCTATGTTTTTTTTTAATAACATTAATTGGCAAATAGTGACTAGAAATTTTGCCCTTAATTAACCAAATTGGAAGTACAACCTAATTATTTACAAATTGCATTTCATAAAAGTTTGCTTTTTTGTGAGTAATTATTCTTTTACACAATTAAGATGTTTTGATAATCATTGAAAGGAATTATCATTGGAACTTTTATCATTAAGACTGGTTGAGGAATATGGGATAGTTAAGATGACAGAATAAAGTTTTTCAGTTACACATTCAACACATTTGTTAAGCAACTCCTAAAGGCAAAACATTATGTTAAGGGAGAGTGTCAAATTGACACTAACTTTCCCTATCAAGCTCATAAGGTGGTACAAGGTTAAAAGACAAAAGCACAGATAATTGTATCATACAATATAGATACAACATCATATTATAATTAAATAAGGAAGTCTTGAACAAAGTGCTTGTTAGGATATATTATTATCTAGCAGTGTTGAAGAAAACAATTATATTCTCAGTCACTGGCACATAGATAATAGTTGGACTTTAAAGAATGTGTAGGAAATCAGTAAGTGAAAAAATTAAGAAGGAAAGGACATTCTAGAAATAGTATCAATGTTTTAGAACTTCAGAGAGCTTTAGAAATCATTGAGATCAGTCTTTCACTCCCATTTTATAGATGAGGAATATAGGGCACATGAAGGTTAAGAAATCCCAGAGTCTGTTCAGAAGTAATCTAGCTTCAAGGGGGGGAAATGTGAGCTAATCTCTAAAAATAGGGAGGCAACAGATTTTAGAGGGTCTTGAATGAGAGATTAAAAAAAAGTTTGAACTTTTTTTTGATCAAAACCATTCAATGACTTGTTCTTATCTACTAAGTTTTCCCTGGCCCTATCTATAAAATAAAAAAGATTATTCTGATAGTGGAAAAATTTTAGGGGGCAGATCATGGAGCAGAAGATGAAGCGAAGAATGATTCTAACAAATTTGTAACCACACATTTGCCTTTTCTTACTGTGGGTTAGGGATGACATCTTGAGTTGTCAATAGATATCATGGGGACAAGGGACAAGAATAAGTTTCTTAAATTCTTAATTTGTTTTTAGCCCATCCCTACATGGGGACTTCATGTTTACTGAAACCAAATAAAAGTTAATAAAAACAAAATAAAAAACAATAACACAAAGCTAAACAAACATAAAAAGTGGCTGAGTGGAAGGCCCTTACCATGGTAGTTCTAACTTTTCTTTCTAGCCTTATTAACCATTGCTCCATTAATTCACACTATGTACAATCTAGGTCAATTGGCCTTTTAAATTTTCCTAAAATATTGACCTCAATCTTCATTATTTTCCTTTCAGTCTTCTGAGATCCAATTAGACTAACTTTTCGATATTTTTTTATCCTCTATCACCCATTTCTTTGTTTTTGTCCTGGAAGTTACTGATGCCTGGAAAATATTCCTTCCTTACTCCTATCTTTAACATCCTTAATTTCTTTCAAGGCTTAGTTCAGGTACTATTTCTTAATGAACCTCTGTTCTTCTTCACAATAGTAGTGACTTCTCCCGAAATTTTCTCAACTGGGGTGGGGAGTCAAGATGGGAGAGTGAAGACATAACTCTCTGTGACCTCCTATGACCTTCCCTCAAACCAACAGCAGATTAAGCCTCTAAACTGGTTCTATTTACCCAAAGTTATGTTTTTCTCTTTCCTTTCCCCTTTCTTCCTTCCCCCCTCCCCAATATTTTGCTTGTGATGACCACCTCCCTCAAACAGTCCTCCCCCCTTTAGAGTACCTCCCCCTTTTTTGCACCTTTCCCCTAATTCTTCTATTTCCCCTTCTATTAGTCTATCCCTCTCTTTTCCTCCTTTCCCTCCCACTTCCTTATAAGGAGGGACAAGTTAGCTTTGGCAGTAAGAGAAGAAAAAGAGATTAAAGGAATTAAAGTAGATAATGAGGAAACCAAATTATCACTCTTTGCAGATGACATGATGTTATACTTAGAGAACCCTAGAAACTCGACTAAAAAACTACTAGAAACAATTCACAACTTTAGCAAAGTTGAAAGATACAAAATAAATCCACATAAATCATCAGCATTTTTATATATTACCAACAAAGTTCAGCAGCAAGAGATACAAAAAGAAATTCCATTCAAAATAACTGTCAACAGTATAAAATATTTGGGTATCTATCTGCCAAGGAACGAACTAAACTACAAAACACTTTCCACACAAATAAAGTCAGACCTAATCAGTTGGAAAAACATCGTGTTCATGGGTAACATGTGCAAAAATGTTTGTGGCAGCCCTTTTTGTGTTCCAAGAAACTGGAAATTGAAAGGATGCCCATCAATTGGAGAATGGCTGAATAAATTATGGTATATGAATGTTATGGAATATTATTGTTCTGTAAGAAACAATCAACAGGAGATTTTCAGAGAGGCCTGGAGAGACTTGCATGAACTGATGCTGAGTGAAATCAGCAGAACCAGGAGAACATTATACACAGCAACAAGACTATCCGATGATCAATTTTGATGGACATGGTTCTCTTCAACAATGATGTGATTCAAAACAGTTCCTATTGTTCAGCAATGAAGATAGTCATATACATCCAGAGAGAGGACTGTGGGAACTGAGTACGGACCACAACACAGCATTTTAACGCTTTCTGTGAATATTTCCATGCATTTTGTTTTCCTTCTTAGGTTGTTTTTTTCTTCTTCTCTTTCTAGATCTGATGTTTCTTGTGCAGTAAGATAACTGTATAGATATGTATACATGTATTGGATTTGTCATATAATTTATCCTATTTAGCATGTATTAGATTACCTGTCATCTCGGGGTGAGGGGTGGGGGGAAGGAATGGAAAAGCTTGGGAAAAAAAGTTTTTGCAAAGGTCAGTGTAGAAAAATCACTCATATGTTTTGTAAATAAAAAGCTTTTAACAAAAAAAAGTGTTCATGGGTAGGCTGAGTGAATATAATAAAAATGACAATACTAAGTAAAACAAATTTACTTATTTAGTGCCATACCAATCAAACTCCCAAGAAATTATTTTACAGATTTAGAAAAATTAGCAGCAAAGTTCATTTGGAAGAACAAAAGGTCAAGAATTTCAAGGGAATTAATGAAAAAAAAAAGGCTGATGAAAGTGGCCTTGCTGTACCAGATCTAAAACTATATTATAAAGCAGCGGTCATCAAAACCATTTGGTAATGGATGAGAAATAGAATAGTCGATCAGTGGCATAGGATAGGTTATCAGGATGAACAAGGTAATAACTTTAGCAATTTTAGTGTTTGATAAACCCAAAGACCCCAGCTTTTGGGATAAGTCTCACTATTTGACAAAAACTGCTGGGAAATCGGGATATTAGTATGGAAGAAATGAGGGCTTGACCCACACCTAACACCACATACCAAGATAAGATCTAATTGGGTTCATGATTTAAATATAAAGAGTGATATTATAAGCAAATTAGAGGAACATAGGATAGTTTACCTCTTAGACCTATGGAGAAGGAAGGAATTTGTGTCCAAAGAACTGGGACTTTTAATTGAATACCAGATAGATAATTTTGGTTATATTAAGTTGAAAAGGTTTTTTTTATAAACAAAACTAATGTAGACAAGATTAGGAGGGATGCAATAACTTGGGAAATCATCTTTACATTTAAGGGTTCTGTTAAAGGCCTCATTTCTAAAATATATAAGAATTCAAGCCACTCTCCAATTGATAAATGGTTAAAGGATATAAACAGACAATTTTCACATGATGAAATTAAAACTTTCTAGTCATATGAAAAGGTGCTCCAAATCACTATTGATCAGAGAAGTGCAAATTAAGACAACTCTGAGATACCACTACACACCTGTCAGATTGGCTAAAATGACAGGAAAAGATAATGATGGATGTTGGAGGGGATGTGGGAAAACTGGGACACTGATACATTGTTGGTGGAACTGTGAATGGATCCAACCATTCTGGAGAGCAATTTGGAACTATGCTCAAAAAGTTATCAAACTGTGCATACCCTTTGACCCAGCAGTGTTGCTACTGGGTCTATATCTCAAAGAGATCTTAGAGGAGGAAAAGGGCCCCACATGTGCAAGAATGTTTGTGGCAGCCTTTTTGTAGTAGCTAGAAACTGGAAACTGAATGGATGCCCATCAATTGGAGAGTGTCTGAATAAATTATGGTATATGAATGTTATGGAATATTATTGTTCTATAAGAAATGACCAGCAGAATGATTTCAGAGAGGCCTGGAGAGACTTGCATGAACTGATGCTGAGTGAAATCAGCAGAAGCAGGAGATCATTGTACACAGCAACAAGATTATATGATGATCTATTCTGATAGACATGGCTCTCTTCAACAATGAAATGTTTCAAATCAGTTCCAATTGTTCAGTGATGAAGAAAGCCATATACACCCAGACAGAGGGATATGGGATCTGAGTGTGGACCACAATATAGCATTTTTACACTCTCTATCGATGTTTGCTTTTGCATTATGCTTTCCTTCTCAGGTTTTTTTTTTTCCTGTAGATCCGATTTTTCTTGTATAGCAAGATAACTGTGTAAATATGTATACACATATTCTATCTGTCAAATATTTCTTTTTTTTAAATTTTATTTTATTTGCATAACATATGTGTGGGTAATTCTTCAACAATAACCCTTACATAGCTTTCCGTTACAAATTTTTCCCCCCAACTCCCCACCCCTCCCCTAGATGGCAGGATATCCACTACATGTTAATTATGTTAAAATATTGGCAAATCGAATATATGTATACATATTTCCAAACTTATCATTGTTGTGCAAGAAATATCTGTCAAATATTTCAACATAATTAACATGTATTAGATTTCCTGCCATCTAGGGGAGGGAGTGGTGGGTAGGAGGGAAAAAATTGTAACAGAAGTCTTTGCTAGGGTCAATGTTGAAAAATTACTTATGCATATGTTTTGCAAATAAAAAGCTTTAATTTTTAAAAAAATATCTCAACTCTATTTTTATACAACTATATTATAACAATTTGTACATAAATATACATATATTTATAAACATAAATATATATGTACATGTGTATATAAAGTGAATATATACACAAACTTCTCTGTCTCTGTCTCTGTCTGTCTCTCTCACTGTCTCTCTCTCTCCCTCTCTCTGTTGTTTTCTCTGGCTGACATGTCAATTCTATTACAATAGGAATGCTTTGCTTTTTATATTCTCAGTGACTGGAACATAGTAGACACTTTATTCTTGCTGTTGACTGATTGATGGAGAAGGATTGACAGAATTTGACTTTTCTGAATGAAGAAAAATAAAACCTATTTTATAGGTTCCTTTATATAGGTAACATAGGCATATATACAATGTATGGATTTATGTGTGTGAACTTAATACCATATCCCTTTGAATATTAAAAAATAATTTGAAAATTAAAAAAATTGGGTGAGAGGGCGAATGTGTGTTCATCTAATATGGATAAAATGTTAAAATCTATTTTATTGTCATGAAACCCATAGTAAATATTTGTGCAACCTCCTGAAGTGGCAAATTTTACTTCCATGATAATGCCCCTATCTATTCCCCTTTTGTTCCTGGCTTTTGAACTCCTAGCATCAAGTTTGGTTAATCCTCAATAGTTTTACACTGGAAAGAATAGCACAGGATTAGACTTCAGGATTAACCCTAGCCTGGATTTGATTTTAATTTATTTAATAGTTGAAGATCAATGTACTGATTTGAAAACCTTCTCCACTATTAGTAGATAGAATATTTCTTTACTGTGAATACAGGCAAGGAGCAGCTGGGAGAGGATGACTAGATTGTGGCTTCAATTGTTTATGGGTTTTCAGTTTTATTAGGAAACAAGCTGGTGATGTTTATAAAATCTGTATTGGGCTGATGGTCTGAATATTGTGAATAAAAAAGTGCCAAGTCAGTGGTGGCCCAGCTGTGCATACAGAAGGTACCACATGTTAAATAGGCACACATTTAATGAATGCTCCATTAAATGCCATTTATTTCAATGAAACTCCCAAAGAATTTCCTATGCAATAAAAATAAAATTGAGACAATCAACACAATGCCATTGGGAGAGAGTAGATTTAAATAGCTTGTTGCATATCACCAATGACAAATGAAGAAGAAGCAAGGTAAATGCTGAGACAAATAATTGGAAAAGGAAGTGGGTTGATCATACTGCAGAAGTGAGACAGAACAGATGGACAGCCCACCTGGTGCATTGATACTTATAGGATACTGAAAAGCAAAGTAGGTTCTGTGATATGTCAAGGTGAAGACCTATGAAGGATTTACAAAAAGACATGGATAAAAAGTCACACAAAATGAGGAAGAGTAATTGAGTTATACTGTCTGGACTATTGAAGAGATGGTAAACACATTTATAATTTTATCACAGATGCACTGAAGAGGTTGGAAAAAAAAGGAGACTGCTAATTCCCAGGTATGCACCAGGCATTGTTCCAAGTTCTTACAAATATAATCTCATTTTAGCCTCACAGTAAATATGAGGTAGGTACTATTTTTACATTTGAGGAAGCTGAATGAGACAGAGGTTAAATGACTTGTTCAGGGTCACACAATCTGTTTCAGGCTAGATTTGAATTCAGGTCTTCTTGTTTATAGGCCCAGCTTTCTATCCATGGTACCATCTTGCTTCTGAATAAAACTGGCTTCTTATAATCAATAATTTCACTTAACCCTTTCAGAGAAGAGTGTCCTAGATATCCTTGTATAACTGTGATAAAAATAGAATAGGGCTTGTATAATCTGAGGGTGTGGGTTTTCCATCATAACTGAAAGCTGGATTTCCACTGAAAATACTACATCTCCTTCAATATATTATATTAGTAGCTGCTCTTTAACCAATTTCCCATAGCTTTCAGGTAGTATAAATGGTGTTGTTATAACTCCTTGTTCACAACGAGAATATCCATTCTATTGTTTCATTAGACTGAGCGACCGGAATCTTTTATAGCATTTGAAATACACATCATCTTCACTGATCTCTCAATTTTTAATTGTGGGTGTTATTTCCCTTCCATCAATGCTAAAAGATTCATTTATCATTACTATGCAGATGACTTCTAGGTTTGTTTATCAATCCATCATATCTCTCTTGAACTCCAGGCTCACATTTCATAGGCATTTCAGTCTACGTTGTCAAAAGATAATTCATTACCTTGCCAAATAAATTAACTTTTGGTACAAACTTTCCCATATCTGTGGAGGACTCTGGCATTCTCTTTCTATCATCCAGATTCAGAACATGAATCATAAGTGATTCTTCCTCGCTTTCAGCTCCATATTTATTCAGTGATTAAATGCTATCATTTCTACCACCATAGTATTTCCCCTCCTGTGCTAACTCTTTAATATTATAAATTTCAGAGAAGATACCTACTTGCATTGGTGCATAGAGTTTCCTCTTCTAGAAGTTCTGTATACTAATAGAATCACAGGCGCATACCTACCTCTCTTTTTTTTTATTAATACTTTTTATTTGCAAAACACATGTATGGGTAATTCCTAAACATTAACCCTTACCAAACTTTCTGTTACAAATTTCCCCCCCCTACTCCCCACCCCTCCCCTAGATGGCAGGATATCCACTACATGATAATTATGTTAGAATACTTAAGAAATCGAATATATGTATAGTTATTGCATTTATTTTTTGTGCAGGAGAAATCATATCTACAAGAAAGAATAATCTGGGGGGGTGGAGCCATGGTGGCGGAGATCAGACAGGAGTCTCTGTAACCTCCTCTAACCTCCCCTCAAACCAACAACATATGAAGCCTCTAGACTGATTCTGAAACAAAAAAATCCACAATATCTGGAGAACAACACGATTCTAGAAGAAGATACTCTGGAAGAACCTCAAAACAGGTCTTTTTTAATTGGGCAGGGGGGTGGTCTACTGAACCCAGACTGCAGCGCAGGGAGACCGGGGCAGAGAGCTGGAACAGGAGTTGGAACAGGAGTGGGAGCGTTGTGCTTTTCACACACCTGGGAGTCTTCTGCAGGCCTCTTGGACCAATCTGTCCTGATTGTGGGCAGGTGGTTTGGAGGGTCTGCCTTTTGAGGGGGATAGATTGTGAACCACTGAACCCCTGATGAGCATCTGACCTAGCTGCCATTACACCTTAAAGCAATCAATCAATCAACAGGCCTGAGAAGCACCAGAAATAATTCAATCAGCAGAGCTGCCCAGTGCCTGAAATAATTCAATCAGCATAACTGCCAAGTTCCTGAAATAACTCAATCAGCAGAACTGCCCCAGGGCAAATTAAAGCAGCTGTCCCACCTTTGCCCTAAACAGATCTCACACCTTTTAAAAAAAATGAATAAAAAACCAAAAAGAGCTCACCATAGACAACTTTTATGGAGAGGGAAAAACAGACCTCAAATCCTGAGGCCCCTAAAGGTAAAGCAACTCCAGAAAAAGCCCCAAAGAGAAACATAAATTGGTCTCCATGTCACAAGGCTTTCTTTGAAGATTGCATAAAAAATCTTAAAAGAGAGTTAGAAGAAACATGGGGAAACGAAATGAGATCACTGCAAAATAAAATAGAAAAAATGGAAAAAATGCAATGAACAAAAAAATGTAATTGGTCAATTGCAAAAGGAACTAAAAATAGTAACTGAAGAAAATAAGACATTAAAAATTAGAATCGAACAATTGGAAATGAATGACTCATCAAGACTTCAAGAATCAGTTGAACAAAAACAAAAAAATGAAAAGATAGAGAAAAACATGAAATATCTCCTAGGAAAAACAACTGACCTGGAAAATAGATCTAGGAGAGACAATCTAAGGATTATAGGGCTTCCTGAAAGCCATGATAAAAAAAAGAACCTGGACACTATCTTCCAGGAAATCATAAAAGAAAACTGCCCTGATATTTTAGACCCAGAAGGCAAAATACTCCTTGAAACAATCCACCGATCACCTCCTGAAAGAAACCCAAAAATCAAGTCCCCCAGAAATATTGTGGCTAAATTCCAGAACTATCATACCAAGGAAAAGATATTACAAGAAACCAGAAACAATTTAAATATCGGGGAGCTACAATTAGGATCACACAGGACCTAGCAGCTTCTACTTTGAAGGATCGAAGGGCCTGGAATCAGATATTCTGAAGGGCAAAGGAACTTGGATTACAGTCAAGAATAAGTTACTCAGCTACAATGAGCATTATGTTCCAGGGAAGAAGATGGTCATTCAATGATATAGGAGAATTTCACCTATTTCTACTGAAAAGACCAGAACTGAACAAAAAATTTGATCTACACAGAACACAAGAGAAACATAAAAAGGTAACAAGAAAAAAAAAACTCTTGAGAACTATATTTATGTTATAGATACTTATAGAATGAGGGTTGATTTTATGAATCTATTATTACATTATGATTATGATATGATTACTGTGATTTTATGATTATTATGATATGTTTATTGTGATTTTATGATTATTATGATATGATAAACTGAAAAAGAAACTAGAGGTAGAAAAGGGATAACACTGGAAGAAGAGGAAAAGGAGGTAAAATAAGGGAAATTACATCACATGTAGAGGCAAAGAAAACCTATAATGATTGAGGGGAGAAAGGGAGGGGAATGAGAATTGGGTTAATCTCCATCTCATCAGATTTGGCTCAGAGGGAATAATAGACATACTTATAAGGAAAAAGGAGGGAAAGGGGGGAAAAAGGGGTAGGTGGGGCTCTAAAGGGGAAGGATTGTTTGAGGGAAGTGGTTTTCAAAAGCAAAATAGTAGGGAGGAGGGAAAGGGGATAAGAAAGAGAAAAGCATAAGGTAGGATAAATAAGATGGCAGGAAATACAGAATTAGTTATTTTAACTGTGAATGTGAATGGAATGAACTCTCCCTTAAAGCAGAAGCAGATAGCAGATTGGATTAAAAACCAGAATCCAACAATATGTTGTATACAAGAAACACATCTAAAACATAGAGATACATACAGGGTGAATGTAAAAGGCTGGAGCAGAATCTATTATGTTTCAGGTGAACAAAAAAAAAAGCAGGGGTAGCAATCCTGATCTCAGACCAAGTAAAAGCAAAGATAGACTTCATTAAAAGAGACAAAGAAGGAAATTATATCTTCCTAAAGGGTACCATAGATGATGAAGCAATGTCAATACTAAACATATATGCACCAAGTGGTATAACATGGAAATTCCTAGAGGAAAGGTTCAGAGAGATGCAAGAAGAAATAGACAGCAAAACTATAATAGTGCGGCATCTCAACCTCCCTCTCTCAGAACTTGATAAATCAAACTACAAAATAAATAAGAAAGAAGTTAAGGAGGTAAACAAAATGTTAGAAAAGTTAGGTATGATAGATCTTTGGAGGAAATTAAATGGAGACAGAAAGGAGTTTACTTTTTTCTCAGCAGTCCATGGAACTTATACAAAAATTGACCATGTGTTAGGACACAAAAACCTCAAAATCAAATGCAGGAAGGCAGAAATAATTAATGCATTTTTTTTTCAGATCATGACGGAATAAAAATCACATGCAATATAAGGCCAAGAGAAAATAGACCAAAAAGCAATTGGAAAGTAAATAATTTTATCCTAAAGAATGAATGGGTGAAACAGCAAATTACAGAGACAATTACTAATTTCATCCAAGAGAATGACAATAATGAGACAACATACCAAAATTTGTGGGATATAGCCAAAGCAGTAATAAGGGGAAATTTTATATCTCTAGATGCTTATTTGCATAAAATAGAAAAAGAGAAAATCAATGAATTGGGCTTGCAACTAAAAAAGCTAGAGAAAGAACAAATTAAAAACCTCCAGTCAAATACCAAACTTGAAATCCTAAAAATAAAAAGAGAGATTAGTAAAATTGAAAGTAAAAAAGCTATTGAATTAATAAATAAAACTAAAAGTTGGTTTTATGAAAAAACCAACAAAATAGATAAACCTCTAGTTAATTTAATTAGAAAAAGAAAAGAGGAAAATCAAATTGTTAGTCTCAAAAATGAAAAGGGAGAACTTTCCACCAATGAAGAGGAAATTAGAGCAATAATCAGGAGTTACTTTGCCCAACTGTATGCCAATAAATTTGATAACCTAAGTGAAATGGAGGAATATCTACAAAAATATAGATTGCCCAGATTAACAGAAGAGGAAATACATTACTTAAATAATCCCATCTCAGAAAACCAAATAGAACAAATCATTAATCAACTCCCTAAGAAAAAATCCCCAGGACCAGATGGATTTACATGTGAATTCTTCCAAACATTTAAAGAACAGTTAACTCCAATATTATATAAACTATTCGAAAAAATAGGGAATGAAGGACTCCTACCAAACTCCTTTTATGATACAGACATGGTACTGATACCTAAACCAGGTAAAAGAAAAACAGAGAAAGAAAATTATAGACCAATCTCCTTAATGAATATTGATGCAAAAATCTTAAATAAAATTTTAGCAAAGAGATTACAGAAAATCATTACCAGAATAATACACCATGACCAAGTAGGATTTATACCAGGAATGCAGGGATGGTTCAATATTAGGAAAACTATTAACATAATTGACTATATTAATAACCAAATTAAAAAAAAACATATGATAATCTCAATAGATGCAGAAAAAGCATTTGATAAAATCCAACATCCATTCCTATTAAAAACATTAGAGAGTATAGGAATTAATGGACTTTTCCTTAAAATAGTCGGTAGCATCTATTTAAAACAATCAGCTAGCATCATATGTAATGGTGATAAACTGGAACCATTCCCAATAAGATCAGGGGTGAAACAAGGTTGCCCACTATCACCATTACTGTTCAATATTGTATTAGAAATGCTAGCCTTGGCAATAAGACAAGAAAAAGAGATTAAAGGAATTAGAGTAGGTCATGAGGAAACCAAATTATCACTGTTTGCAGATGATATGATGGTCTACTTAGAGAACCCTAGAGAATCAACTAAAAAACTATTA
>JAJPUD010008736.1:0-65523 GCA_023553655.1 Myrmecobius fasciatus
GTCATCAAAACCATTTGGTACTGGCTAAGAAATAGAGTAGTCGATCAGTGGAATAGGATAGAATCACACGACAAACTAGACAATAACTATAGCATTTGATAAACCCAAGACCCCAGCTTTTGGGATAAATACTCACTATTTGGCAAAAAAAAAAGTGCTGGGAAAATTGGAAACTAGTGTGGAAGAAATTAAGGCTTGACCCATACCTAACACCACATACCAAGATAAGATCTAAATGTGTTCATGATCTGGATATAAAGAGTGATACTATAAGTAAATTAGAGTAATGTAATATAGTTTACCTCTCAGACCTATGGAGATGGAATAAATTTATGTCCAAAGAAGAACTGGAACTCTTAATTGAAAACCAGATAGATAACTTTGACTACATTAAGTTAAAAAGTTTTTGTACAAACAAAACCAATGCAGTCAAGATTAGGAGGGAAGCAATAAATTGGGAAATCATCTTTACATTTAAGGGTTCTGATAAAGGTCTCATCTCTAAAATATATAGAGAATTGTCTCTTATTTATAAGAATTCAAGCCATTCTCCAATCGACAGATGATCAAAGGATATGAACAGACAATTTTCAGAGGATGAAATTAAAACCATTTCTAGTCATATGAAAAGGTGCTCCAAGTCACTATTGATCAGAGAAATGCAAATCAAGACAACCCTGAGATACCACTACACACCTGTCAGATTGGCTAAAATGACAGGAAAATTTAATGATGAATGTTGGAGGGGATGTGGGAAGGCTGGGACACTGATGCATTGTTGGTGGAGCTGTGAACGGATACAGCCATTCTGGAGAGGATTTTGGAGCTATGCTCAAAAAGTTATCAAACTGTGCATACCCTTTGACCCAGCAGCATTTCTATTGGGGTTATATCCCAAAGAAATCATAAAGGAAGGAAAAGGCCCCACATGTGCAAGAATGTTTGTGGCAACCCTTTTTGTAGTGGCTAGAAACTGGAAATTGAATAGATGTCCTTCAATTGGAGAATGGCTGAATAAATTATGGTATATGAATATTATGGAATATTATTTTTCTGTAAGAAATGACCAGCAGGACGATTTCAGAGAGGCCTGGAGAGTCTTGCATGAACTGATGCTGAGTGAAATGAGCAGAACCAGGAGATCATTATACATGGCAACAACAATACTATATGACGATCAATTCTGATGGACATGGCTCTCTTCAACAATGAAATGTTTCAAACCACCTCCAATTGTTCACTGAAGAAAGCCATATACACCCAGAGAGAGGGATGTGAAATGTGGACCACAACATAACCTTCTCATACTCCTTGATCGATGTTTGCTTACATTGTGTTTCCTTTATCTGATATATCTTTTGTGTAGATAAGATTTTTCTTGCACAACAATAAGTTTGGAAATATATATACATATATTCGATTTGCTAATATTTTAACATAATTAACATGTAGTGGATATCCTGCCACCTAGGGGAGGGGTGGGGAATTGGGGGGAAAAATTTGTAACAGAAAGCTATGTAAGGGTTAGTGTTGAAGAATTACCCATACATATGTTATGCAAATGAAATAAAATTTAAAAAAAAATATTTCCCAAATAAGTTCATATTTTGAACAGTATTGTCCTTGACTACCATAGATCTCTGAATGACAAAGAAATCAAATTTAAAATAACAGTATTTTTCAGCTTTTTAGTCACTACATTATGGAAATGAATTTACATTGATTAAATTTTTGTAGGGAAAAATTATTACAAGCAGTGTTAATGTTTTTTCCTACATCCATTTCTTGGCCTCAACAATTTATGTCACATTGGAGTTATTATAAATGCATGCTACATCATTTTTCTCACATTTATTTTTTCTGGTTTTATATTAATTTTCATCTTTGTTGTAACAAGTCAGTATTTGGAATACAATGATCCCACATCAGTAATGTTTGTTTTCTGTATAATAAAATATAATTAATTTCATTATCCATAATATTTATTTGGTGTTTACCTCATCCTATGCCCCCCAATTCTTTCCTTTAAGAAGGTGGTCATTGTGAAGTAATGAGTCTTCTCTCTAGTTCCAAGAAGCATTTATTAAGAATCAAGTATGGGCCAGACATTGTGGAATGCAAAAACAAAAATGAAATCGTCTTTGTTGCCAAGAAACTTACATTCTATCAGGGAGATAACCTATGCACATATAATTATAAACAAAATAAACACAAGGTTATGCTTATAAGGAGATTATGAATAAGGAAAGGCCTTACTTGGAATGTGGCTCTTGAGCTGAGGTTTTAATGAAATTACAGATTCAAAGAAGTGGGAATTCATTTCATACATAACTACATACAGAATACAACATATACAAAGCATGAAAATGTAGATGTCCTATTAAACATCCACAAGTCCAGTCTGACTGGACCATAAAATGAGCAATAAGCCCAGATTGGTGGGTTTTGACCTTTCATTCTTCAGAAACCATATTTTCTTATATAAATATAATTTAATTATATATTATGTCATAATATAATCCTTATCTACAATTACCTTTTCATTGGTATCAATAAGTATGGATTTATATGCCAGGTTAGTTGGTTTAATCATTTTAGACACTGAGATTTTTTTTAAATTACTCTACATCTTCATTCATTACAACAACTATTGGCATAGTTGCAATTATTTCCCTGATGCTCCTTTTTTGGAAGGAGGGATAAATTCCTTTTTATTGGTGCTGCAATACAAGATGAACAAATGTCCCTTGAAATAATATTTTTGCATTTGGACCCGTCAAAATCAACTCCACCAACTCTTTTAATTGCCTCTTTTAAGAGAACCTATAAACCATCCTTCCATTTGTTGGCACTTTGTTTTGTATTATAGTTTGATTTATGGCCAATACTATGACCATTACTCACTGGACAAGTATTTCATATTTAGAATACCAATAGATAACAATGTTTAAATATAGATTTAAATCTATCTGATTTTTGGTACTTTCTTTTTCTTTTCCCACCACTCTGTCACCATCATTTCAGATGGGAAGAGGACCTTCATAGTAGTAGGGGAGATATCATGATTTTCTTATTTCATGGGTTGCTTTGATCAAAAAAAAAATCATTACCAAGTAGCCAACTTATTGATAATGAGGCAGTCTGGATCTAATGAGTTTGGTCCTGGGATAGCTGACAATTTCTTTCTGGGACCATTTAGGTATTTTTCCAGCATTATACAACAGTTGTTGTTATTGAGTCATTTCCGTTATGTACAACTCTGTGACCCCATTGTGAGTTTTCTTGGCAAAGATACTGGAATGATTTGTGATTTCCTTCTCCACATTATTGTTATTGTTGTTGTTGTTGCTATTGTTTTTACTATTATTATTTTGTTATAATCATTATCATTATCTCTACTGATTTGCAAATGTGAAAGGTTGAAGGAAGGGGTATTTTTACTCTCAGTAAAGGTAAGAGACTATCTCTGCCCTCTTATTGGAGATTAAGAAGGCAAAGATTCATTCCCTTAAAAACTTTGTTTTACATTATTAAAGTTCTATGCTACTTTTTGCACCATTCTATATTTCAGGTTTCTTATGGGTTAGAAAAAAAGCTTTATATACTGAGATGAGAACCTACATACCACATATCACATTGGTCTACAAATGAAGTTCTGGAAAACAAACTGTTCATGAGTTAGGAACTGCTTTATGTTCATGTTCTAACTATTCATACATAAGCATACTTTTACTGTATTCTAGCAATTTTGTCTGGTTAGCTGAATGACTATCCATGTGTTTTTCCTTATAAAGGAAATTGCAATTGTTGATTTGTCAGGGGAACATGTGTGTTGAGTTATTTTTTTAGAAAAGATAGAATTGTCTCTGTGTTGAGTCATTCATATTATCTTGAAGTCCTTTGCACTTGAAAAGTGACTGCTGGAGAGAAAGGGTTTAATATATGTTTGGGCAAGACTGGTTGTAAGAGCTGTTGAGCCTGATTTAGTACTGCTTTCTACCTTTAGTGTCCTCCTGATTCATACAACTATCTCTCACCTATGGCTCCAAGAATCTATACATGTGCAGAAGCCACACCCTGGTAAACTGTTTCAGTATCTGGGATAAGCCAGGTTGAGGATATCCAAGAGGCCTTAAAACTTTCAGCGAGTTAGGGGTATCTACCCCAAATAGATGAAGATTTCCCTGACAGAATGGGTAGATGAAAACAGTTTGTTCCAACAGATAGGAAGATGACTGAAGCAGGTACTATGAAGTGTTTAGAACTTGTTTAGACATCAAAGATGCCATTGAGAATCCACTGCATCCCAAACCATCATCAGATGTCTTTATTTTGCCATTGGACTGTGATGATGTTGGTAGAGAAAGTGAAGTCAATGACTTCACACAACTCTGCCTCACTTAAATTCAATATATACACAAATCAAAAGACATCACCCATATCATCTTACCATTTTTATCTATCTCAAAGTCCTGTGGTGACAGGGAAGTGATGAAGCAGCAAAAGTGGATACAATGAAAGCTATAGTCCCAACACTGCACACAAGCAACCCAGACCATCCCACTGGAAGCAGCAATTGGATTCAGTAGTTGCCTGGGTATCTGAGTAAGATGTGAGAAAGGGGATATAAAAAAGGTGTCCAAAAATTCATCTGCTTCACACAACCCTGGCCAGTTTACTGAGGTAGGCAAGATTCCATTCTTCAGTCAAGACATAAAAATGAAAAAACTTTTGCAAAGATAACTCCATTCACTACTATCAGTACATGGAATATGTATTGACTTCTAAATGACACAATATCCAATAGACCTGAAAGATGAATAGCTCTTGTTGTGAGAAAACTTGCAGTTACCGAAAATATCTCTGAGTGAAAAAAGGCTAATTAATGAAGTTGGATTTACCAAAGCTAGAGCTGCATATTCATTTTTCTGGAGTGGCTTCATGAAGGGAAGTATCATGAAGCTAACACAGGTTTTACAATCAAATCCACAAGCTTATACACCTACCAAAAGGAGTAAGCAATAGACTAAAAACAATGAGATTACCACTTGCAGGAAATTACCAAGCACCATTATCAATATGTTTGTTCCCACTATAATGAACATTAACGAGGTCAAAGAAGAATTTTGTGAAGATCTGGAGACCTTCATCGTCAATATGCTGGAAGAGGACAAGTTTGTAATTCTGGATGACTTTAATTCAAGTGTAGGCAAAGATTACCAGACATCGCAAGGAGTTCTTGGAAGTAATGGAATTGGAAACAGCAGCAGTAGTGATCACTTACTACTAAAGACTTATGTGTCTTATTATCTTCTCATCACCCACACTGTCTTTCATTTACTTAAAAGCAGTAAGACTTTGTGGATGGACTCTTTCAGAAAACACTGGATTTTAATAGACTGTACCACTATAAGGAGACAAGACAGAAAAAAAAATGTGAGGATAAAGAAGGCAAATTGTGCTGCAGAGTGCTGGACTGATCATAGAGTTATCCTCTCAAAGATAAATATTCACATTCAACAAAAGTAGTGGCCCCAAAGGAAGAGATTATCAGAAGATTTAATGGCACAGATTAGAGCATTTCTTCAAGGGAAAACAGTTCCTTGTTAAATTGGAAGGAAAGAGTTGGCAATAGTGGAGCAAAAAAGGAATGAGCAGATTTCAGAAATTTCTTATACAGTACCACATTTACTCATCTGGACCAGAACATTTACAAACATCAAGATTGGTTTGACAAAAATTATGGGTAAATTCAGGAACTGCTAAATGAAAAACAAGAAGCTCACAGCATTTACCAGCAGGATAGCTCATTTCTAAAGCAGTATTTAACTCTATCAAAATTAAAATGCAAGAGAAACTTAGAGAGATTAGTGACTCTTGACTCAGTAAAAAGGCAGGTGAAATTCAGTTTTATGCTGATAGTAAAAATCTAAAGTGCATTTATGATACCCTGAAGGCAATTTATGGGCCAAAGACCTATAGTATATCTCAACTATTTAGTGGTGATGAAGCCGTATTGATTAAAAACAAGGACATGTTCCTGAAAAAGTGGACTGAACACTTCCATGATATTCTTAGTAGATCATCACAAATCAATGCTAAAGCCATTGACCTCATACTTCAGATTGAAGTCAATCTCTCTCTAGTTGAATTTCCAACTGAAGAAGAGCTTTTGATGCCATTCAGCTCCTCCCATGTGACAACATGCCTGGTGCTGATTTTATTCCAGCTGAGATTTACAAGATGGGGGTTCACTGACCATGCAAAAAGCTAACCAAAATCTTCTGAGTTAAATGGCAAAAAGTTATCCTCCAGATTTTTAAAGATGCTTCTTTAGTCCATCTCTATAAAGGGAAAGTGAAAAGACTATCCTGTGTCAAAGAGTTTCTCTTATAGTCATTGCTGGAAGGATTCTTGTCAGAATCCTCCTTAACAGAATGATTCTTCACTTAAAAGCTGATCATCTGCCTGAAAGCCAGTGTGACTTTAGAAAGGGTCAAGGAATAGTTGATATATTATTTGCTACCTGACAACTGCAAAAGAAATTACAGGAGCAAAACTGTGGTCTGTTTACAACATTAATTGATCTGTTTTTTTATATTGTCAGTTGTGAGAGCTTGTGGAAAATTATGTCAAAATTCTTTTGCTGGAGGAGTTCATGTTGTATGTCAATTTAATGACAGCATACTTGCATGGCATCTGGATGATAGATGAAGATTTTGCATTTTTTCCCATCACCAATGTAATAAAGCAAGGCTATATGCTTGCTCCAATGTTTTTAGCATGATGTTTTCAGTCATGTTGTCAGACACGTGTAACAAGGATGAACACAGCATTAAGGTCAGCTATCACACTGAAAATATTAACTGAAACTAAAATGGAGGGAGAGTTGGCACATGATTTTTTGTTTGCAGGTGATTACATTCAATAAAGCTTCTGAAGCTGAGATGTAGCAAAGGATAGATTGATTCTGTTCCTTGTGGTAATTTTGGCTTAATAATTAGCCCCAAGAAAACGCAGGCTCTTTACCAGCCAGCACCATATCATTCATATATAAAGCCATCAATTATAGCAAATAGAGAAATATTGAATACTATGGGATGTCCACCTATCTTGGCAGTATATTTCCCAAGTTGTACACATAGATGATGAAGTTGATGCACACATTACCAGAGCTAGCTCAATGTTTGGGATACTCTGAAGGAAAGTGAGAAAGAAAAGACGTATTAGACTATTTACCAAACTGAAGGTCTGCAGAGCCATTATGATGACATTATTGTTGTATGCCTGTGAAACCTGGACAGAATACCAGTGTCATGTCAGAAAACTGAATCATTTCCATTGGAATTGTCTTAGGAAGATTCTGAAGGTCATCTGGTAAGATGAGGTAAAAAAGGAGGCCTGTTTCCAAACATGATTAGGGAAAAATGAAGAGAGTCTCTATATTCTAAAATATACATAGCAGATCTCTTTCTGGTGACAAAATATTGGAAATTGATGGTATTACTATCAATTGGAGAATGGATGAACAAGTTGTGGTATAGGATTGTGATGAAATACTACTGTGGTATAAGAAATGATGTGCTTGAAAATTTTAGAAAATTATAGATTGACTTGCATGAAGTAATGAAAAATAAAATAAGCAAAACCAAAATAATGTTGTATATAGTAAAAGCAATATTGTTTTAAAAATAACTTTGAGAAAATATCATTTTAACTATTATAAATACCCAAATTGACTTCAAAGGATCTATGAATGAAGATGCTATCTGCATTCAGAGAAAGAATTGATACATATAAAATGATTTTACATATTTGAGTCTACTGGTAGCCATCTCTAGTATGGGGTTAGAGGGAGGGAAGAGAAAAATGGGGAAAGAAAGTTACATTATAACTTCATTATATATTCAAGAGGAATAGAAAGTTATGCATAATCATCTGCAATTTCATGTGCAGTCATCTTTTTTTCTGTTTTACTTTATTTCTGTTCTGTTATCAAAATGCTTGTTTTATTTCTTAAGTTCCAAATAAAATAAATAAAGATTTAGGGAAAAAAATTTAAGATACCAAACACTGAGGTGCTTTCTCAAACTAAACAGCCAAACATTCAAACTCTGCTGCAGAAAGCAAAATTCTGATTGTCTGGCCATGTTCAAATACCCAATGTATGTTTGCCAACAAAATTATTTTACAAATAATTCACATAAGGCAAGTACTCAACATGTTGGTCAGAAGTACCTATATGAGGACACTCATAAGGACTCCCTGAAGAATTTTGGAATACATTGTATAACATGAAAAACATTGTCAAAAGATTGCCTGGAAAAGTATGTTCATTTCAAAAAAAAAAATTATCTATGCTCTATGAGCAAAGCAGAATTGCAGTAGCTCAAAAGAAACTTAAGATGTGCAAATTAGAGATATTTCCACTCCAAATATTCATATGGCTTATTTGTACCTGATCTGTGGTAGAACCTTCTGAACGCATATTGGTCTAATCAGACAAGTGGACACACTGTCCCTTATCTCCAAAATAGTGATGTCATCATTTTGATCTTCAGGAACAAAGAACAACAAATAAACAACCACCCAGCTGTTCAAAATCAAGTTCATGGTTCCTTTTAAGTTTCAAAAATATATGACCCATGTGACCCAAAATACTTGTGAATACCTTTGTTAGTTGCAACTGTCCGCAAAGGACTCTCTCCCTTTGAAATTTCCCTTATGCTATTTGCTATTTAAAAACCAGATCATTTAGCATATGAGAAACTGCAAAGGGAAACAAAAGGAAAAGAAAAGAAAATATCTTAAGTGGGGTCGAGGACTCTAAGTAAAAGGGGCAGAATCTATTTTCAAATCCCCCATAGAATGTCCTTTTTTCCCCAACTGCAAAGTAACAGCAACAATCCCTTCATGAAAAGAGGTACTTGGGGTAAGGGGACTGGAAGAGAAGTGAAAAAGGCAGAATAAAGTTATGTTATAACTTCATTATATATTTAAAATGAATATACATAATAAATCTACAATTTCATATGCAAACATCTTTTTTCTATTCTATTTTATTTCTTTTCTGTTCTACTATAGAAAAATTTTTTTTAATTCTTAAATTTAGAATAAAATAAACAAAGATTTTGAAAAAAAAATTTAAGATAAGATACAATACAATGAGATCCTTTCTTAAACTAAACCACCAAACATTCAAACTCGTCTTCAGAAAGCACAATTCTGATGGACTGGCCATGTTCATATATTCAATATACGTTTGCCTACAAATTTATTTTACTGATAACTGCCACAAAAATCATTTATACACACTACTTTTAATGGTTCCAGATTTCTGTGAAGAATAATGTGGTTGTAGGATCGTGGATACCCCCCTTTCTTGAATCTTACTTTCCAAAGAAGGTCCTGCAAAAACCTGAGAAATCCATGTGGTCTTTCTGAACTTATTTGATTTTTCCCATTTGGTCTTGGAGAAGAAACAGCAATGTTGCTCTAGGCAACATATTGAACTAAAGTCTTTTGGTTTCCCTCCTTATTATCTTTTTTTTTTATTAAAAGCTTTTTATTTACAAAATATATGAGTGATTTTTCTACATTGACCTTTGCAAAAACTTTTTTCCCAAGCTTTTCCCCTCCTTCCCCCCACCTCCCACCCCTAGATGACAGGTAATCTAATACATGCTAAATAGGATAAATTATATGACAAATCCAATACATGTATACATATCTATACAGTTATCTTACTGCACAAGAAACATCAGATCTAGAAAGAGAAGAAGAAAAAAACAACCTAAGAAGGAAAACAAAATGCATGGAAATATTCACAGAAAGCATTAAAATGCTGTGTTGTGGTCCGTACTCAGTTCCCACATGCCTCTCTCTGGATGTATATGACTATCTTCATCGCTGAACAATAGGAACTAGTTTGAACCACATCACTGTTGAAGAGAACCATATCCATCAGAATTGATCATCGTATAGTCTTGTTGCTGTGTATAATGTTCTCCTGGTTCTGCTGATTTCACTCAGCATCAGTTCATGCAAGTCTCTCCAGGCCTCTCTGAAGTCCTCCTGTTGGTCGTTTCTTACAGAACAATAATATTCCATTACATTCATATGCCATAATTTATTCAGCCATTCTCCAATTGATGGGCATCCTTTCAATTTCCAGTTTCTTGCCACTACAAAAAGGGCTGCCACAAACATTCTTGCACATGTGGGGCCCTTTCCTTCCTTTATGATTTTTTGGGGATATAAGCCCAATAGAAATGCTGCTGGGTCAAAGATATGCACAGTTTGATAACTTTTTGAGCATAGCTCCAAATTGCTCTCCAGAATGGCTGTATCCATTCACAGTTCCACCAACAATATATCAGTGCCCCAGTTTTCCCACATCCCCTCCAACAGTTATCATTATCATTTCCTGTCATTTTAGCCAATCTGACAGGTGTGTAGTGGTATCTTAGAGTTGTCTTAATTTGCATTTCTCTGATCAATAGTGATTTGGAGCACCTTTTCATGTGACCAGAAATAGTTTCAATTTCTTCTTTTGAAAATTGTCTGTTCATATCTTTTGACCATTTATCAATTGGACACTGGCTTGAATTCTTATAAATCTGAGTCAATTCTCTATATATTTTAGAAATGAGGCCTTTATCAGAACCTTTGGATATAAAAGTATTTTCCCAGTTTACTGCTACCCTTCTAATCTTGTCTGCATTCATTTTGTTTGTACAAAAACTTTTTAACTTGATATAGTCGAACTTATCTATTTTGTGATTAATGATGACCTCTAGTCCTTCTTTGGTCACAAATTCCTTCCCCCTCCACTGGTCTGAGAGGTAAACCATCCTACATTGTTCTAATTTGTTTATAATTTTATGCCTAGATCATGAATCCATTTTGACCTTATCTTGGTATATGGTGTTAGGTGTGGGTCAATGCCTAATTTCTTCCATACTAGTTTCCAATTATCCCAGCAGTTTTTGTCAAATAGTGAGTTTTTATCCCAAAAACTGAGGTCTTTGGGTTTATCAAACACTAGATTACTATTTTCATTGAGTATTTTGTCCTGTGAACCTAACCTATTCCACTGATCCACTACTCTATTTCTTATCCAGTACCAAATGGTTTTGGTGACCACTGCTTTATAATATAGTTTTAGATCTGGTACAGCTAGGCCACCCTCATTTGCATTTTTTTTCATTAATTCCCTTGAAATTCTTGACTTTTGTTTTTTCAGATGAATTTTGTTGTTATTTCTTCTAGGTCAGTTAAATAATCTCTTGGGAGTTTGATTGGTATACCACTAAATAAATAGATTAGTTTAGGTAGTATTGCCATTTTTATTATATTCGCTCGACCTATCCAAGAGCACTTGATGTTTTTCCAGTTGTTTACATCTGACTTTATTTGGGTGGAGAGTGTTTTGTAGTTTTACTCATATAGATCCTGACTTTCCCTTGGCAGATATATTCCCAAATATTTTATACTATCGATAGTTATTTTGAATGGAATTTCTCTTTGTATCTCTTGCTGTTGCATTTTGTTGGTGATGTATAAAAATGCTGATGATTTATGTGGATTTATTTTGTATCCTGCAACTTTGCTAAAATTGTGGATTAATTCTAATAGTTTTTTAGTTGATTCTCTAGGGTTCTCTAAGTAGACCATCATATCATCTGCAAAGAGTGATCATTTGGTTTCCTCATGACCTGCTCTAATTCCTTTAATCTCTTTTTCTTGTCTTATTGCCAAGGCTAGCATTTCTAATACAATATTGAATAGTAATGGTGATAGTGAGCAACCTTGTTTCACCCCTGATCTTATTGGGAATGGCTCCAGTTTATCACCATTACATATGATGCTAGCTGATGGTTTTAAATATATGCTACTGACTATTTTAAGGAAAAGCCCATTAATTCCTATACTCTCTAATGTTTTTAATAGGAATGGATGTTGGATTTTATCAAATGCTTTTTCTGCATCTATTGAGATTATCATATGTTTTTGTTAATTTGGTTATTAATATAGTCAATTATGTTAATAGTTTTCCTAATATTGAACCATCCCTGTATTCCTGGTATAAATCCAATTTGGTCATGGTGTATTATTCTTGGAATGACTTTCTGTAATCTCTTTGCTAATATTTTATTTAAGATTTTTGCATCAATATTCATTAAGGAGATTAGTCTATAATTTTCTTTCTCTGTTTTTGTTTTACCTGGTTTAGGTATCAGTACCATGTCTGTATCATAAAAGGAGTTTGATAGGAGTCTTCCGTTCCCTATTTTTTCGAATAGTTTATATAATATTGTAGTTAATTGTTCTTTAAATGTTTGGTAGAATTCCCATGTAAATCCATCTGGTCCTGGGGATTTTTTCTTAGGTAGTTGATTAATGACTTGTTCTATTTCTTTTTCTAAAATGGGACTATTTAAGTAATTTATTTCCTCTTCTGTTAATCTGGGCAATCTATATTTTTGTAGATATTCCTCCATTTCACTTAGGTTATCAAATTTATTGGCATAAAGTTGGGCAAAGTAACACCTGATTATTGCTCTAATTTCCTCTTCATTGGTGGAAAGTTCTCCCTTTTCATTTTTGAGACTAACAATTTGATTTTCCTCTTTCCTTTTTCTAATTAAATTAACTAGAGGTTTATCTATTTTATTAGTTTTTTCATAAAACCAACATTTAGTTTTATTTATTAATTCAATAGTTTTTTTTACTTTCAATTTTACTAATCTCTCCTTTTATTTTTAGGATTTCAAGTTTGGTTTTTATGTTTCTCTTGTGTTCTGTGTTTGTAGATCAAATTTTTTGTTCAGTTCTGGTCTTTTCAGTAGAAATAGGTGAAATTCTCCTCTATCATTAAATGACCATCTTCTTCCCTGGAAGATAATGCTCATTCTAGCTGGGTAATTTATTCTTGGCTGTAATCCAAGTTCCTTTTCCCTTTGGAATATCTGATTCCAGGCTCTTCAATCCTTCAAAGTAGAAGCTGCTAGGTCCTGTGTGATCCTAATTGTGGCTCCCCGATATTTAAATTGTTTCTTTCTGGCTTCTCGTAATATCTTTTCCTTGGTATGATAGTTCTGCAATTTAGCCACAATATTTCTGGGGGACTTAATTTTTGGGTTTCTTTCAGGAGGTGATCGGTGGACTGTTTCAAGGAGTATTTTGCCTTCTGGGTCTAAAAGATCAGGGCAGTTTTCTTTTATGATTTCCTGGAAGATGGTGTCTAGGTTCTTTTTTTCATCATGGCTTTCAGGAAGCCCTATAATCCTTAGATTGTCTCTCCTATATCTATTTTCCAGGTCAGTTGTTTTTCCTAGGAGATATTTCATGTTTTTCTCTATCTTTTCATTTTTTTTGTTTTTGTTTGACTGATTCTTGAAGTCTTGATGAGTCATTCATTTCCAATTGTTTGATTCTAATTTTTAATGTCTTATTTTCTTCAGTTACTGTTTTTAATTTCTTCTGCAATTGACCAATTACGTTTTTTGTTCATTGAATTCTTTTTTCCATTTTTTCTATTTTATTTTGCAGTGATCTCATTTCGTTTCCCCATGTTTCTTCTAACTCTCTTTTAAGATCCTTTATGTAATCTTCAAAGAAAGCCTTGTGACATGGAGTCCAGTTTGTGTCTCTCTTTGGGGCTTTTTCTGGAGTTGCTTTACCTTTAGGGGCCTCAGGATTTGAGGTGTGATGAAGAGAGCCATCTATACCCTGAGAGAGGATTGTGGAAACTGAGTGTGCATCACAAAATAGCATTCTTCCTTTGACCCAGCAGTGTTTCTACTGGGCCTATATCCCAAAGAGATCTTAGAGGAGGGAAAGGGACCCACATGTGCAAGAATGTTTGTGGCAGCCCTTTTTGTAGTGGCTAGAAACTGGAAACTGAAGGGATGCCCATCAATTGGAGAGTGGCTGAATAAATTATGGTATATGAATGTTATGGAATATTATTGCTCTGTAAGAAACGACCAGCAGGACTATTTCAGAGAGGTCTGGAGGGACTTGCATGAACTGATGCTGAGTGAAACGAGCAGAACCAGGAGATCATCATACACAGCAACAACAGTATTACATGATAATCAATTCTGATGGACATGGCTCTCTGCAACAAAGAATTGTCTCAAACCAGTTCCAATTGTTCACTGAAGAAGACCATATACACCCAGAGAGAGGGATATGAAATATGGACCACAACGTAACATTTTCATGATCTCTATTGACATTTGCTTGCATTGTGTTGCCTTTCTCTGATTCTTTTTTTTCCTTGTAGATAGGATTTTTCTTGCATAACTTCTCAAGCATTTCAACATTATTAACATGTAGTGGACTTCCTGCCATCTAGTGGAGGGGAGGGGACTGCGGGTAAAATTTGTAATGGAAAGCTTTGTAAAGATCAATGCTGGGGAACTACCCATACATATGTTATACAAGTAAAAAGTTTTAATAAAAAAACATAGCATTCTCACTCTTTTTATTGTTGTTTGCTTGTATTTTATTTTCTTTCTCATTTTTTTCCTTTTTTGATTTGATTTTTTCTGATGCAACAAGATAATTGTATAAACATGTATGCATATATTATATTTAACATATATTTTTGTCATTTTATTGGATTATTTGCTATCTAGAGGAGGGGGTGGGGAGAAAGGGAAAAATTGGAACACAGATTTTTGCAATGGCTAATGTTGAAAAATTATCAAGGTATATCTTTTGAAAATGAAAAAGCTTTAATAAAAATTGAATAGGGTGAATATGAATAGGCAATTTTTGAATGAAGTAATCAATGCTATGTATAATCAAATTAAAATGCTATAAAATGCTTTTGATTAGAGAAATGCAAATTAAAACAACTCTTGAGTTACCACCTCAAAAAAAAATAAATAAAAAACCTCAGTCAGGAACAGCTGAGTTTAAAGTCTCTGACACTAGATATATCACTAGATATATGACCACAGAAAAGTCATTTGTACTCTTTGAGTCTTTGAGAACTATCTAAAATTACAAGTTATTATCTGGCTGGTGATAATAACATAGCAATAAAATGATAGGTTCTTACTGTATTTACATATGAAACAAAATATAATACTAACTGTAATTTGAGTTATTGAGTCTTTTCTAGCTTCAATTCCCAATCTCAGCTTGTAGGTGATAGTGGCTAGACTTCTGATCAGAAAGCCATATGTTCAAAATATGCCTCAGACATTTCATAATTGTTACTCTCAAAATCATTTAACTTCTCAGCATCCATTATAAAATGGGGATAATAGTCACATCTACCTTACAATATTATCAAGAAGATAAAATCAAATAAGAAAAGATGTGGAAAGTGCTTTGAAAACCTTAAAATATTATACAAATGTTGGCTATTATTAAATATTTGTGTATCTGGATAGTCTTCAATTATATATGAACTCTTCATGTGGACTATTTGTGCTCTGACCTTAGATAAAGTTTTCCATGCTCATATTAGTCTGATCAGCCACAGTTGAACACACTGTACTTTGACTCCAACATAGTGATGTCATTTTGGTCTTCTTCAAGAAATGACAACAACCAACCAATCAACCTCAAAATAATTAATACCTAAATTGTAATATCATCCTATGCCTGGTGATTAACCTACAAAGAGGACTACATTTATATAGCTATAACCCAGACTATTATGCCCCCCACTGCCTGAAAGCCAGGTAGGTTATATATTCCTCAGGGTAATCTTAATATATAATAATCTTAAAGGGATTGGGATTGTCTAGCCTCTCGCCCAATGCCCTAGCTCACACTGACAAGATTCCCTCAATTGTAAAGTGTGATTCCCTGAGTATCGATTGTTTTTGACTTCCAAAGTAATCCCAATAGACTTTGGACAGAAAATGCCATCTGCACCCAGAAAAAGAACTATGGAGACTGAATGTAAATCAACACACGCTATGTTCACTTTTTTCTGTTTTTTTTTTAATCTCTCCTATGGTTTTTCCCTTTATCTCTGATTTTTCTCTTCCAACATGATTCATAAAGCAATGTGTATTAAAAATATTTTTTTAAAAAGTATTTGACTTACCCATGTTTATTCAGGTTACAAGTAGAAGGTATAGGTAACCCAAGTCTTCTGATTTCCAATCTAATTTTTTTCCTACTACAACATACTATCTGCTTATAGTCAATTTATTAGCAAAAATGTTCAATTCAATACAAAAAACATTCATTAAATATTTATTTTGTGATGCATATTGGACTAGTTGCCAAGTAAATATACTCACATAAATATAAATGTATCACATTACATGCACACCCATATACATAGATATTTCCTGCTTTCAACAAACTTACATTTTCTGTGGATGGTACAATATATATATAAACAGGTATACATACACACAATATAATTTGATAATAGAGAAAGTGCTAAACCACTGGAATCAGGAATAGCTTCCTATAAGAGGAAATAAGTGAATTGAGCTTTGAAAGAAACATGCTGTTTAAGAGGTAGATGTAAAGAAAAGCCAAAAAGCATGAAGACCTCCAGGAACAAAGGGATATAATAAATGAATGTGGCTCTTCAGTAATTCAATCAATTAATTAATTATTAGATGGATAAATCAGAGTAGGCAGGGAAGTCATTATGTTTAGATGTACCACTGGGTAGTTTGAGCTTTGATCACCTAAATCTCTGGTGCCTTTTTTTTTCTTATGCTTTCATAGCAGATCAAAAATAGTTCAGGGTCAGCCTCAAAGTTACACTTACTAAGGAAGTAATCAGAGTTACCTGAAGAATTAGCCTTTTCTCTTACCTCATAAGCCCATACTCAGACTGAGGAAAAGAAAATTCTCCACATGTTCATTCCAAAATCTATATGCAGTCACTTGAAAGAGTACAGATGAGAATTTTTCCAGCTTTATTGAACATTATTGTCCCTTCTAAATTCCACAAACCAGTCCAACCACTTTCCCTATTTCTCACATGTTAATCCTTATCCTGCTTCCATTTCTACTTTTGTACTGTATTTCCCAAAATGTATTTCTCCTCTTCATTCCCTTAAAATCCTTTTCTGCTTTTGGAAAAGACCCAACTTCTATGTGAATTCTTTCCTCATTCCCCTAATGTCACGCTCTCTCTCTGCCAAAGTACCTTGTATTTAATTACTATGAATTTATTATTTTTATCTTTATTATGTGTATACTTATAGATGTACTTGTCTTCCCCTTAGTATATAAGCTCCTTAACAGTAATGTTTTTTTTTGTATTTATCTTTCCAGACACTAGCAGAGTACCTAAACACATTTGTTGTTATTCAGTCATTCAAGTTTTGTCCAAACCTTTGTGACTCCATGAACTTGTCTGTGGGGTTATCTTGGCAAATAAACTGAGTTGTTTGCCATTTTTTTCTCCTATGTGTCCCCATTTTACAGATTAGAAACTGAGGCAAAAAGGGATTAAGTGATTTACCCAGTATCACACAGCTAGAAATTGTTTGAGGCCAAATTTGAACTTACACTTTTCTGACTTTAGACCCAGTGATCTATTAATCTCACCACTTAGTAACCCACTTAGTCACACCTTGAATGAAATTAGGAGGAGGGTAGAGGAAAGGTGTTTGTTTAAGCAATATTTCACTTAGTGAGCAATTTGTCTAAATCGTAGCATTTCTCTATTTAACTTTAAATAAGATCTAATAAGACTGAATGGGGTCAAAATTAAGCCTAAAATAGGCAAGTTGTCTGTGCTCCATCTCTGTAAATAAATATGGGAAGGAAATATACTAGTTAAAGAAATAAATGCTATTTTTATTGACTTTTATGTGCTTTATACTGATCTGAACTGATATTTTCCTCTTTATATAGAATCTAAAATATCACCTATAACCCTGAACTGAAACTCTAGTTTTACACAAATCTGGTTGAAATTCAGGGTTACCTGGTAGGTGGGAATAAGCCAAAGCAAGATTTTGAATTCTGTCAAAGTCCTGTGATTCATGACAAAAAGAAAGGGACCTTAGCGTCCATTCAATTATTCCAGTCAAAAAGAAAAAATAGGTTTTGACTCCACTATGAGTCTATAAATAGTAACTAACAAAACTAATTATCTAGAGTTATTCAATCCAGGGTTGAGAAACCTCCCTCAAAAGGAAAGCACTTAGGACAGATACAGAATGGAACTCTTTCCTCTAGTAAGTTCTACCTTTTTAAGGATCTGTATAGTACTATAAACTGAATAAGAGTAAGAAACTAAGAAGTGTACTGAATACTTAAGTTTGGCTGAAAGGCAGTAGGAGATGCAAGACTGAATGAAGATCAGCAGAGAGTTTGGGGCAGAAGAAGTAGGTTTGAGAATAATCAGTATAAAAATAATAATTAAATACATTCAGGGTAATGAGATCATCCAATAAAGCAGTACAGAGGTAGAGGAGAAAGCCCTTGATATAACCCTGAAGCATATATAGGCTTAGCTGACAAGACTTTCTTTTTCATATTTCATTTCATATTTATCTCTAGTGCTTAGGACAGTGTCTGGCACAAAATGGATATATAACATCCATTTTACAATTAGCAATTAGAAGTAGTGACTACTTAAATACAGTTGCTACAGAATGAGAAAGGCTTATGTTTCAATAAGGGATAAGTTCAGTCAACTCAATCACAATATATATCAAAATATAGTTCCTTAGAAAAAAAAGTCACACAGATTTTCAAAGATATCTAAATGATCTCAATAGTTGACATTCTCTAAATTATTTGAAATGTTGAGTTGTAATTTACTTTTATTCTAGTTAAAATTAATATTACTTAAATTATTTTCAAATAAATCAATGATTACTAATATATATAAATTTATAACATATAATATAAAATTATATTATGTTATATATGCAAAATATAAAATATATGTAATGCAGAATAAGAGCAGCTAAGGTGGAGCAATGAATAGAGCACTATGCCTGGAGTCAGGAAGAACAGAATTCAAATCCACCTTTAGACATTTACTAATTATGTGATTTTGAACAAGTCACTTAGTCTTTTTGCCTCAGTTTCCTCATCTATAAAATGGAGAAGGATATTGCAAACCACTCTAATATCTTTGCCAAGAAAACCGCAGTGGGATCACAAACTGTCAGCCATGACTGAAAATTCCTTACTTTTGCTTTCTCAAAAGAAAAAAAAATCACATTCATATTAAACAAACTGTTTCCTGGATTCAGAATCAGAGGACCTATGCTTGAATACTAGTTTTGCCACTTATTCACTGTGTGACATTGAGCAAAACACTTCACATATATGGGCCTCCATTTCTCCATTTTTACAAACAAGAATAATAAATAAGAAAGTTATACTAGAGACATTATGGCCTTTCTGGCACTGAACCTGTGATGCTAAAACAAAACTTCTTATCCTAGAACCCTCACCTCCTTAGATTTTTTGAGGTAAAAAATGCATGAACCTAGATTGGGAAAAACATTACATCACTATTTTCACTAAATTGGGCATTTTCTACAATTATTAATTTAGACTAAAACAAATTATTCTGAGATCTATAGGGCTTCCTGTTCTAAAACTTTTCTTAATGTTGCCCTTTCTAAAGTAAGAAGAATGTCTTCTAAATTCTTATACTTCTGTTCTCAGTTTCTAGTTTTATTGAGTAGAAGGGAGATGGAGAATGTTGCTTCTAGAACTGTGAAATTAAGTTAGAATATTGAGAATGTAAGAGCAGGTGTGTGAGAGACAGGAGAACAAACAAAATGAAAGGTATAATCATCCAGATCTAGAGAAAGAGGAATGCCCTTGCCTATAAAAATTCCTGTAAACTACATATCTCCTCTGTGACCTGAGTCCATTAAAAAAATGATTTATACTAGTCTCATAAAATTGAACAATGCAAAATGTTCAATAAGAGGACATGAGTTCAAATGACTTCGTTCAGCCTGGCATAAACAAGAGTGTGTTGTGCCAAATGAACATAACCAGGCAGGCCCTTGGACATTCCTGCTGGGACGAGTAATTGTTATCATTCCAGCCTCAGAATTTATACCAACTTTGCCTCTGAAAAATCTCTTTTTTTTGTTTTACTTTGTGCTTCAAGGATTACCAAGAAAAAAAAACTGGAGATTTTGCTTTGTGGCACAAGGAATGTGTGAGCTACAACTACAGTGGTGGGAGGTGGGGGATGTAAATAGACAAACTAATTTTGCCATAAAGCTTGGATCTCTTCACAACCCAAAATCCAAGGCAATAAACCAAAAGGTCTCTTTCCTTGGAGCAGTAGAGCTACTGAGATCTACCCAACAGTAGCTAACTAAAGGCTGTAGAACAGTCTGGACAATAGCATTAGGGAGGAACCTTTTACTGCTCATTAGTTATAATCCGTTGTTATGAAACTTTTTGACAGATATGAAAAATTCATGTCATTGAATGATAGATCTGGACCTAGAAGAAACCTCAGAGGACCCCTAGCTAAACCCCTTCATTTAGTAATTGAAGAAATTGAGGCCCAGGGAGAGTATGTAACTGGCAGAATTTGACTCTCTTTTCACAGGACCACTGGTTTATCACTTCCTACTAACTTATTGCATTAAGGGACGTTCAGGATGTCAAAGACTGTTAAAAATTCAAAGCAGATACAAATTCCACACCTGTCATTCTATATTGCTAGTCATTAAAAATGTGCTTTCATTCTTTCATTCTATTCTTTAAAGAGTCCCTGAAACACTATAGTTCAAAATAGTAAGAAAAGATTATTTTTGTGGTTTTGTGGCTTTGTTTTATGCTGCCATCTTCCTTTCCATTTCCACGGTTTATGAATCTTCCTCTCTTTCTCTGAGGAGCATGAGTTTCTGTTTTATTCTTTTAGGCAATTGTACTTATGCTACAAGTTTCATTTCTAAGATGCTCAAAAAGGTCCCAAGATGCCTTCATTTCTGGTACACTTCTTGCACATAATCTGTCTAATACTTCCATAGGGCACAGGGATATAGAATCAGATAATAGATGATACCAGAGGGATGGGGTTGAGGAAAATAGACAGAGTTGAGGCAGAGGGACTATTCAAATGCTAGAGACCTTGGTCATTTAAAATCTCTTGAATACCAGTGCAACCATGGGTTGATCCATTTTTCATATTCATTATGTCTATAATACACACACACATGTGTGTGTGTGTCTGTGTCTGTGTGTATGTGTATGTATTATGTACACATACATATATACATTCACATATATATTCATGTTGTTTTTTTCTCAGTATATAATAGATACATTTAAAGAATGAATGATTGATAAAATATATATTAAACATCTGTTATGTGTCAGGCACTTAGTAAATTGCTGTGATAAAAATACAAGCAAACAACATGGTCAATACTTTTGATGAGTTTGAGAGGAAGACAATTTACAAAAGTAAGCTAGGAAGTAGATGATTATATGCATACTGCTTGTTTCAGAAATGGACACATTGTAATGTGGAGGCCAGGTCCCAAGCAAGATGCAAGCCAATCTAATAAGCATTTATTAAATACCTACTATGTGTCAAATACTATGCTAAGTGTCATGAATACAATTAATAATAATTTTTAAAAAGTTCATCCCTGCCCTCAAAAAGCTTACATTCTAAAGCAGGAAACAGCACATAAAAAGGAGGAAGGAAGGAAGGAGTAAGGGATTACCAGAGGGTAGCTGGAACTTCTTTTGTGAATTTGAAACCAGAAATGGTATTAGATGCAAAAATAGAAATAAGGCAAAAGTTTGCCTATCAGAACTCAGGGATCTAGAATAACAGTATATATGGTACCAGAAGTCGATCTTCTCCCTTCTTATTTTTCAATCAATGATATCTTTGAACCATGAGTACAGTATTATGACTATTATCATTAAGAGTTTAATTAATTGAGAATTGGTCAATGACTGACAATATTTTCTTGCTTCCTTTAAAAAAAACGAATACTACCTGTGGCCTTTTTCTATTGCTTTAAATTTTTCCATCTTTGAAATTTCTTAAAATTTGGCATTTGGGTACCTATAAAAGGATATTATTTCCAGAACATATTCCTTCCACATATTTTAGGTCAGGTCCAGCTGCTTTCCTGAACTTTAATTTTTTCATTATTTAGCACATTTCCTGAAATTCAAACTTTTGTCAGTGGATATTTCATTTTCATTGATTCTCATCCTTCTTGTTTCTTACACCAATACTCTGAGGGTGCTCTAACATAGCTGAATCTCACACCACTTCATTTTCTCATTCATTGACTGTCTTTAGCTCTTTTATGAGGCAATACTGCTTGAGAATGTTAATCATCTTCCTGTGAGATATTTTGAAAATGAACTTGGATTCTAAATCATTTTTTATCAGTGACTGCAGTATCTCTCAGTTTGGCAAATAGACTAAAAGTTTTGTAGCTGAGACATTTCTTAGGTCCTTTATATTTTTCATTAATCTGGCTGTTTTGCATCAATAAAGTTTCCCAAAGAAATTATGAGAGCTTGTGTTTTTCTTTTTCCAGATTCTTACTACTTGTGTGATCCTTGACACTTAGACAAGTCACTTAATCTTGCTTGCCTCAGTTTCATCATATGTAAAATTAACTGGAAGACATAGCAAACTATTCCAGTATCTTTGACAAAAAAAAACCTCCAGAAGGGATCACAAAAAGTTAGTCAATCTTTGTCTGAAGATCAATAAATGTATATGCTACTATAGAAACTGATACTGCATGTGATTTTTACTGATTCTGGACTTTACTTTTATTAGTTAACAGTATAGAGAAAACTAATTCTGATACTGAAATGACATGAGCAACACACTAATTTTTCTCTGTCAAAATATAGTTAATTTCATTTTTAATATCCTGTGCTTATCATATCCAACACCTTATAATGATTTCACTTCTTGAAAAAATTAATCATGAAATATTGTTTAGTATCTGGCCTTGTAGGAGGGAAAGTATATAATGACACATTTTCAAGTTGAATTTCACTTTAAATATAAATATTATTTTTACAGCATTTTCTTTAATCTTGACAATCAAGAAAACAACATATCACCTCTAATTTGCATAATTTATTGATTTCTGAGATGTAACAATTCATGCTGAAAATTAGTTATCTTTCAGTCTGTATAAGCTTAAACATACCCCCAATGTAGTTATTATTTTTCTGCATAAACTTTAAATATATTACTTCCTTTAAAAATTAATTCCTTATTATTGCTCTGTAAGAAACAACCAGCAGGACGATTTCAGAGAGGCCTGGAGAGACTTGCATGAACTGATGCTGAGTGAAACAAGCAGAACCAGGAGATCATCATACACAGCAACAACAGTATTACATGATAATCAATTCTGATGGACATGGCTCTCTGCAACAAAGAATTGTCTCAAACCAGTTCCAATTGTTCACTGAAGAAGACCATATACACCCAGAGAGAGGGATATGAAATATGGACCACAACATAACATCTTCATGCTCTCTATTGATATTTGCTTGCATTGTGTTGCCTTTCTCTGATTTTCTTTTTTTTCTTGTAGATAGGATTTTTCTTGTATAACTTGTCAAATATTTCAACATTATTAACATGTAGTGGACTTCCTGCCATCTAGGGGAGGGGAGGGGACTGGTGGTAAAATTTGTAATGGAAAGCTTTGTAAAGATCAATGCTGGGAAACTACCCATACATATGTTATATAAATAAAAAGCTTTAATAAAAAAATAATAAAAATTAATTCCAAACCATGTTTTCTATAGTATATCTATTTTTCATTTATTCCATCCTTCCATTAAAATCAACAAGAAGTTGATTAAGGTAAGATCTTAGCAATTTTTTCATGGATTTTCTCAGCATCTTCACCATCTGATATTGCAATTGTTATCATGGTTTTCTGCTTTTCTGATGTTCCTTGGACACTGAAAAGCAAAATGGCCACAATCCATGAAATTATGTTCATCTTGCCATTGCACCCATAATGAAATCATCTGCATTCACCCCTCCAGTGAGATTCTGGGAGCCACCCTTCCCATTAGCTGCAACTTTGTCTTTGTATTGTGTTTTTCAAATAGTTGAAATGTCAAGATATGATTTGGTTTCTACAGTAGCATATATAGTTATTGATCTTCAGACAAAGATCAACTAGAACTTGTTCAGTCATTCCAGTGATGTCTGATTCTTTGTGACCCCATTCAAGGGTTTTCTTGGAAAATATACTGGTAGTAGTTTGCCATTTCAGTTCATTTTACAAATGAGAAATTGAGATAAATAGGATTAAGTGGCTTTCTCAGGGACCCAAAGATAGTAAGAATTGGAAGTCAGATTTGAATTTAGGAAGATAAGTCTTTTTGACTTCATGACTCCAGGTCTTTCCACCATACCACCTAGGTACCCTCACTAGAATTTAGGATTTGTTCATTTGTCTGAGTTATTTTATAGTCCAGAGTGGAGTGCTTTTATCTGTGTAAATGTGAGAATTCTCTGCATTAATTAAATCATCAGCTTCTCTATAAGCTTCCATATCCAATTGCCTATGAGAATCCTGAAATCAAATGTAAAAAGATTAAAAAATAACACCTACCTCACAAACCTTAAAATGCTATATGTCAACTTGTCTTTTATAGGGATTTTTAAAATCTATGTTATTATTCTGTTCACACTTCAGTTAAAGAAAATTATACAAACTCTTATTGTCACATTGTAATTAATTGATTTTTTTAGTATTAGGATATAAGTTCTATCATATATATTATCATCTTTGAAAATTCAACTTTAAAATATCTTGCTGTTATCCATTAGTCATATGGCATTCTTCATGTGGTAAAGACCTTGAGGCCACATGTGGAGATAAATTGAGAGGTGCATAATGAACATATAGAAAGAATAAAAGTAAATACAGGACATCAATTGCTGCTTATGATTTTTTCTTAATACATTAAAAAAAAACATAAATGTTGCCATGTATACATTTAAGCACACATGGAAAAATGGGAAGAGGAGGTTGAAAACTGTGGCACTTATGGTAATTGTAGATCTCTGGAATGGTTTTAATTACAAACATTTCACCACACTGTTAAATGTGTGGGCTTTCTCTCCATTTCTCTTATTATATGCAAATGTCTTCATTTTGGAACACTTTTTTTAGCTTGCAAAAAAATCTTTAGGGAAAAAAAATGTTTGTCCTAGTTTTTCTGTGGACAATATTTATAGTCACTAACTCTGGGGCCTTTTGTTAATGTTGTCCATGATGATGATGATGATGATAACAAAGATGTTAATGATGAAGGATGAAGATGGCATTTGCGTTGTGTTTTAAGAATTTAAAAGAGTTATACAGTTATCTCATTTAATTTTTATAGTAATCCTATCAAATACATATTTATTTTATAGAGGAAGAAAGTAGGGCTGCAAAATATTAAGTGATGCAGCTAGGATCACATAACTATTACTTATGAGGCAGGATTCCACTTTGGGTCTTCCTAATTCAGTGCCCCACTCAGTGCACCACCTATGGGCATATAAAAGATAACATATAGTGCAGTGGATTGGCCTGTAGTCAGCCTGAGGTCAAATCCACTTTCATCCTTACAAGCTGTGTGACCTTGGCAAAGTCACTTAAATACTGTCTCATTTTCTTCAATTGTAAAGTGGAAATAATGATAGCAGCTTACTTCTCAGAGTTGTTGTGAAGGTCAAGTAAGATCACGTTTGTAAAGCACCTAATATAATCCTCAGCATGTATTAGGCACTTAATAAATATTTGTTCCCTTTTCTTTCCCCATAATTGTCTGTAACTTTTGAATGAAACTCAGATGGGTAGAAATATTGTAGAAGAAACCAAAATAACACAATGACCTTACACATGGCACATACATCATTATTATCTGTTGAACAAACAAATTAATATCCTAGGAACAATGGGGCTATAGTTTAGTCATAAAATTGGATCATAGAGAATTTGGCAAGAAACTCAAAACATCTTTGTCCATATCCTAAATATAGCTGCTCTGATTGCTACAATTTCACAATATTTCAATAATCTTCCACAAAGCTATAATTTATCTCATCAATTTATCTCATTCCTTCCATGGTACCAATAGCAATCAATCCATGCTTTCTCATCCTCAGGAATTCTTTTCATTTCTTTCCATAAATTTCTCATTAGTGAGGCTCCCCAAAACATACACTTTTCTTTAGTTCCTGTAGTTTT
This sequence comes from Myrmecobius fasciatus, assembly GCA_023553655.1. Classification (NCBI taxonomy): domain Eukaryota; kingdom Metazoa; phylum Chordata; class Mammalia; order Dasyuromorphia; family Myrmecobiidae; genus Myrmecobius; species Myrmecobius fasciatus. The sequence continues at coordinate 26,199 of JAJPUD010008736.1, forward strand.
CCTACAATTGTTTCTAATATTGCATATTTTCTAGTGGCTGTTGCCTTTTTCTCTAAAGATAATTATTGTGTGGTCATTTCAGTTGTATATTAATCTTTAAGACCTGACTTGGCCTTTTCTTGGCAAACATTGGAGTGCTTTGCCATTTATCTTTCCCAGCTCATTTTTCAGATGAGGAAACTGAGACAAACAGTTAAGAGACTTGTCCAGGGTCACACAACTATTAAATATCTAAGGCCAGATTTGAACTCATAAAAAGGAGTACTCCTGATTTCAGTTCCAGCATTCAAAAAAGAATGCTGTGTCACCTAGCTACCCAAATATATCATACTAAATGTCATCAGTTCTTTCTGCCTCATCTTTGTTAAGACAATTCTATTTCCACCAACTCTGTCCCCCTGATTCTTAAACCCCATCCCTCTTATTGCTTCCCCTTTCCTTAGTTCTGGAGATTTATTTAACTTATAATTGTTTTTTTCTTCCTTTTATATTGTCATTTAATTATTCCCCTATTTTTTCCAGTTATATAACCAAATAAATTCTCTCCTCTCCCCTTCAACTTGTTTAGTTTGTTAACTTGCTTTTTTTTTCAGTGGCAGCTAGATGGCTCAGTGGATAGAGTACCAACCCTGAAGTCAGGAGGACCTGAGTTCAAATCTGGTCTCAGACACTTAATACTTCCTAGCTATGTGACCCTAGGCAAGTCACATAACCCCCAATTGCCTCAGCTAAAAAATAAAATAAATTGCTTCTTTCCCTACTTTTTAGGTTACCTAAAACTAGGATTCTTCTGAAATTCGGTTGTTCCTTAATTTTCAGCCATATGACATCACTGAGAATCTTTAGTGTTAAGGAGCAATTTCATATCTTTCAAAGGCCTAAACAATCCCCAAGTATAACTCAACAATATCATTACTACATTATTAAAATGATGCTTCCTTCACTCTGCCCCAAACTGTGAAATCCTCTTATAATATCACTTGCTTGGTTATTGATTTACAAAATTTGTAAAACTGTTCCTATGGAATTAACTGAACCTTATGAGCTTGTTTCATGGGAATATTTAAGAACAGAAATGGCTTATATATAAAATTCCTTTCTAACTTTGTATTTTATTATTTTTAAATAAATGCTTAATTTTAAGCTATATATGCAGGTTATATATATACACATAGACATATTTATATTTATATATGCATATATACATACATACATACATCTCTTCACTAAGAAATATTTCTTTCTTTTGATCTCTTGAAGACAAAAAAGAGTTTTTATCCAAACAAGCACTATTTGCACAGTCCAAAATGAAAAATTAACAAATATTTAATTATTATGATCAATATAAAAAATCCACCAAAGTGGATTTTGTGCCCCTAATTATTGAGCATAATACACCAGAATTAATCTATATGAAAACATAGTACAGATAGTTAGCCCAAGTAGGGCTGCTCCAGATCTGGAAGGTATGTTTGGTCTGAAGTGGGTGGCCACATGAAAGAAAAAGGTTTTTCTTGTGAATATTTTGGAACTACCCCAGCTTCCCTCAAAGTATTTTTAAGACCACTGGGAACTAAGGCCAACTTCAATCTAGATTACTGAGCAGGTCCTGAAAAACAGTGGTGAACCTCACTAAATGAAAACTCTTAAGCTTGGTGTCTAGAAGTGTTCCAATCACCCCAATCCAAAAAGAATAAATTGTTTTTAGAACCTCTCTATCAATGGTTTAGTAAGCAGATTAAAGCAAAATCTGTATACTCCTTTGAGTTGTGGAAACAAGAGACACAAACCTTGTTATTACAATATTCAAATTTTAAAAGTCATCTCAGGATAGATTATCATAGTCAAGAAACCTTTTTTTATGTACAAACTATTTAAAGATGTGTTAGAAGAGATTATATGGGCACCAAAATATTTTTGCCATCTTAAAATTTCATTCCAACTTCATGGGACTGCAAATGCTAATCGAAACTTGAACTCTGGGGAGGTCAAATTAAGATATGATTGGCAAAAGTGTAACTTCCTGTTTTTAAGTTCCTAGAGAAACTTCTTATTCATTAGAAACTTTTAAAAAATAATACTTATGCTAAAATTTAAATTACAAAATCTATTGGTTATATATTCTGTAAAATAGCCACACTTTGCAAATTGGAGATAAAAATTCTTAGCAATGCTCTAAGTTATTTTTCAAATATTTCAGGTTTAATTAGAAATGTTTGCTGATTCTAAAATATAGCTAGGCCTACCCATCTCAGCTAAAAGTATTCCAAATTCTATACATAGAGACTAGATAGATTAACACCATTGTTAATCCTAGTGGCCATAAGTCTATGGCCACTTGAATTTTTAGGGCACATTTGAGTCTTTTCTTTATCATTTTCATGTAATATAACAATTTTAAATAAAAAAAAACCTTTTTAGATGTATGAATTTTTATCTCTTTAAACTCATTTTTTGTATCTACATCATAGAAGTTAAATCTCTGAAAAATTGAGACAGACTAATGGTGTGCATAATCTAGGAAGGGTAAAACTTAATATATACAGGTCATGCAAAATTATATAAAAACTATAGAACAAAATGAAATAGAATATGAATGTAAGAAACTCATCAAAACTACCAAATTTTTTTTCAGTCTCCCATAACATATTTTTAAAGGAGCAAATGAGATAATGTTTGTAAAATTCTTTAACTTTAAATTGCTATATAAATGCTAGTAGGTAGTAGTAGTAAGTAGTAGTAGTAGTAGTAGTTGTTGTTGTTGTTGTTGTTGTTTGTTGTTGTTGTGGTTGTGGTTTGTTGTTGTTGCTGTTGTTATACTTGTTGTTATAGTAGTACTAGTAGAATAGTAATAGTAGTAATAGTATTGTACTTGATTTTTTTTTATACTCAGATGTAAGACTTTATATCTACCCCTTAACGAATTTATCTTAATTTCTATTCAGTGCTCTGTCAAGACATTTTAACATATTGACTCTATCCTCATATGTCTCCTTTCCTCTTAGTGACATCTGCAAATCTGATGAGCAGCCTCTAAACTATTTTCTAAGCTAAAGATGCTAAATAGAATAAAAATAAATTGCTTTTTAGTTTATATCACAGAAGAATTTCTGTCACAATGGCACTAAACTAATCATGACTGAATACTACTATTCAAGAAGTTTTTAGTCCTACTAATTATATTATCATCTAGTCAACATCTCTCTGTCTTCTCCCCAAAGTATGATATTCAATATCAAAAGTTTTGTTAACTATTTATAAACTATATTTATACCATTATCTGCATCTAACCATTTAGCAATCTACTACAAAAAAGAAAGGAATTTACAATTTACTGACTACCTACTATGTACAATACTCTGTGCTAAGTATTAGGGACACAAAGACAAAAATGAGACAGTCTCTGCCCCTGAGGATCTTCCTTGCGAATAAAATACATATAGAGAGGAATAAATGAAAGAGAAGATGAATGTCTTTTCTCTATTAGAGTGCTCTGCTTACATTCTGTATACTCCTTGCTTTTCCAATACCAGTGATATAGAATCCCCATCTATCTAAATTTCTAATCACTTTTTTCCTATTGCCATCAATTTCAGTCCTACCCTTCCCATGTCCCAATGCAGCTTGTTCATTCCATTGACCTTTCTGCAATACTTCTTTTTTTTAACAAACTTTCTCTCATCTTAGATCTCTTCCTCTCACATGTTTTACACAAGGGATCAGATAATTCTCCTATTCATGGTATTCTTTTCCATTTGATTTTCAAAATGTTTGCAGATTGCAACACTGCTTTGCTACATTTTCTGATTTTCTCTTTCTCTTCTTGAAGTTTTCTGTGATTTTTTTCTACTCTTCCTTTTAATTCTTTTCATTCTTTTATCATATTTACCTCTTCACTCAGATTTGCATTTGAGGAATATAAAGGAAAAATCCCTGTCAAATAATTCTCAAAGAACTTTTATTGGAAAAATAATTAAATATGAAAAAGGAAAACTGACTTCCCCAGAAAAGAATATAAAGTGTTTTCAATGATAATTAGAACTCCTAATAGAAAAAAAATGGATTACAGCTAATAGATTAAGATGGCAAGAGAAGCTAAAGAATTACATATATATATATATATATATGTATATATATATATAGACTGCTTATCATTGCATTAGTAAGTGCTGAATATATACCAAACTTAATCTCCCATGATTTCTTTCCCAAAAATCTCTTAAAAATAAAATATTTCATACTCAGATATTATTATTGTTCATTCTCTATTTTTTAAAAAGACTAACTACATGATGGAGTGATGTTTTGATTTGTACCTGAATTGGCATAAGGCAAAGTTGCACAAAGTCATCAGTCTCACTCCCTTCCAAGATCACTGAAGTCCAGTGGCAAGACAGAAGTCAAGATTGCTGGCAATGGTCCAGGATGCAATGGATGACCTTGGCATCTTCAATGTCTGAACAAGTCATAAGAATTCTAAAGCATCTGTGTCGGACATTTCTATAGTCCATTGGAACAAATTGTTCTTATCTACCTATTTATCCAGGGAAGTCTTCACATGCTTGGGATAAACATCCCCTTAATTCACCTATGGGTTTAAGGCTACTTGTTTACATTCAATTTGATTGAGGAGCTACTGAGAAAGTTTTACTAAAATATAGTTACTAAAATACTTCTTGGAGTTACAGGTGAGAGTCTTTTGATGTCTTTTGTCATTTGATTCCTGTGTAAATTGGTTTTAAATGAGACAAAAATCATGAAATATTTAGTCTTGTTCTCTCTTCCAGAGCCACCACTGTCCAGTGCCTCAAGATAGAGTCAAGACAACTGGTGATGATTTGAGATGCAGTGGATAATCTCGATGTCTTTGAGCTCCACAACACCTGCTTCATCTGCTTCATGGCCATCAGAACAAAATTTTCTCATCCACTTATTCCACCAGGAAAACTCTTTATATGCTTTATATGCTCAAGCTACCTATATGTTTGAGGTAGACATCTCCTTAACTCACTGCAGGGTTTGAAATCCCTTAGTTACACTTAACCTGGTTTAACCCATCTAACAAAACAGTCTATCGTAGTGTGGCTGCTGTACATACTACAGCTTCTTGGAGCCACAGGTGAGAGTTAGATGAATCAGGTGGATAGCAAAGGTAGAAAGCCTTGTAAAGGGTCCAGCAGCCCTCACTCCAGAGGGAATAGCCTTCCCTGAACACACCTTACACCTCACAGAAGAGAGTATGTCTTCTAAAAAAGAAGATTGATTTAGATGTTCTCTAATGTGCCTTCCAATTCTACAACTCTGTAAATAAAAGTGTCAAATTTCACCCCATGTTCAATTCTTTAAAACATGGTTTCCAACAATTAAGAATATATTTATATGGAACCTTGCAACTTTCAGAAATATTTCACATGTATTATCTCATTTGGTCCCCACAAACATTCTATGAAGTACATAATTGTCATTTAACAGGCAATACTATTGAGCTTCTGAGATAAGAAATGACTTATCAGGAGTCTTAGCTAATTAATGGAAAAGTAAATATTTCTGTCTCCCAAGTCCAGTGCTCTTTCTGCTGAATTATTATGAAGCAAAAAGGTGGTGCAATGTATTCATTGGACATGGGGTCAGGAAGACCTGAGTTTAAATTCAGTCTCAGCACGGCAACATCAATATTATATGACAATCAATTCTGATGAATATGACTCTTTCCAACAATGAGATGATTAATACCAGTTCCAATGATCTTGTGATGAAGAGAGCCATCTACATCCAGAGAGTGGACTGTGGGAACTGAATGTGGATCACAACATAACATTCTCACTCTTTTTGTTGTTGTTCACTTACATTTTGTTTTCTTACTTATTTGCTTTCCTTTTTGATCTGATTTTTCTTTCTAGAGAATTGTATAAATATGTTTACACATATTGGATTCAACATATATTTTAACATATACACCATATATTGGATTGCTTGCCACCTAGGGGAGGGGATGGGGGGAAGGAGGGGAAAATCTGAAACACAAGGCTATGCAAGAGTGAATGTTGAAAAATTATCCTGGGCATATGTTTTGTAAATAAAAAGCTTTTAAAAAAAGAAGTCACTCTCAGAATCCTACTAGTTGTAACACTCTAGGCACTTATTTATCCTTACATCAGATTTCTCATATAAAAAATAAAGATAATAGCATCTATTTTGTAGAGATTTTATAAATATCAAATGTTGTCAATCGCTTTGCAAATTTTAAAGTCATTTAATGCTTATTTTATTTATTTATTGTATTACCTTATTGCTTATTCAGTTTGTGGGGTTTTTTACATATACACATTGGCAAAAAAAATTGTTATAAGTACAGTCATTATAAGTTTTCTGATTCACCAATTAAGGCAAAAATAAAAATAGATACTTTATTACATTTATAGGGACCTTTTAAGTATATTAACTTACACTTGCCAATCTATTGCTTCATTTGAAATTTGGGTTCCACATTTCTCAATCTGATAGTGACTCCAATAAGTAAAAAATTTTAAATAAAGGGCATACTATTAGAAAGTGGATGGAAAGAGACAATGTTTTTCAAACTTAGTGTCAAAATCACTCTAGGTTTTCTGATGAATTCTAAGGGAAAGTCTACATAATCTAAGGTAGTGAACTATTTTTTTCACATATATTATGCCATCAGATAAATATGTGATGGGAAGAGAAGATTGTTTGATCATGGAGCAAGAGACATGGATAAATAACGTGCAGCTTGCCACGTTTCATTGGTATTAACAAAACTTCAAGAAACCTAACATACTGAGTGGAACCTTATGGAGTGTGTAATGTGGACAAAGTCACACAGGATGACATACTTATGGCTAAGATGCACTACAGCAGGGAGTACCCCAACTGATCAGATGGCAGATCCATCAAAGCATCAAAGAATTTCAAAGTAGCCTGCAAGCCAAAACATGCTTGAAAGTTCCGAAAACTTAATCTCAAGATTAAAAAGTATGAAAACTGGTAAGAGCTGTGTTTTTCATCGTGGTGTCCTCAATAGGTACACAAATATTTAGTTTTCATGATTGTATTTTAGACTCTATTTTCAAATCCCCTGAACTCAATCTCATACCTATACAAAGTTTAGGTATAAATCACTATTTTTCATGGCATTGGCTTCTCCTGGAGATAACTACCCCAGGTTAAATGTACACTTTTGAGTCTAAACTCCTAAAGCTCCACCATGCATTTATATTTAATAGGCAATCAGAAATAGTAATTAGCTCGGGTAATTAATCTATGAATAGTTATAGTAACAAAACTTTCCCCTCATTAAATACATTTCTCATAGCATCAATGGGAAGAGTAGGCACATGTATAGAATTCCTTTTTAGAGAAGATCATATTTAGTAAACACATATGATCCAAGATAGTCATACCTTGGACACTGAAAGAAATTATATCAAGACATGTTGTCCTCATAAAACATATAACCCACTGCCTGAGTGCAGCATCTCATCAAGGCAAATTGTTTGATTGGACTTCCTGGGCCCAGTCTTCCTTGCCTCTTAATAGGAAAAACTCTGTCTTCACAAAATTCCTTTTATGTGTTTTGATTCATTGGGCCTGTTCCTTGCTGGCATCAAGTGCATTTTGTCTATGAAAGGGTCATTGAAAGCTTGGCAGATCCTTCATCCTTCCAGTGACTAACCACCATTAATTCTATTAAATTTGACTGAAAAACCTCACACTTCATTTAGGGGTAATTGGGTATAGAGACTTCTTTGTACTTCAGAGTAAGACCTTAACATTTTATTTCTATCAACTAGATTGAGGAAAATTAATTATTAATTATATCCTAAGTAACTCTTCACTCTACCCGCCAGCTATTTGTAGCCATATTCTGCCCTCCATTGGTAAGCTCATTAGGATCAATGGCTCTCACTCTTAAAGCATCATATTCCTTGTTTCTCCTTTTTTTTTTATTTTCAATATTCTCTTTTTTATTCACATCCCATCTTTTGTCTCACCAAGGTGTAAAAGTGACTCTGAGTTTTCTAAAGTTTTGTCAGTGCAGTGAAAATTCTGTTACATCTCAACAGTACTGAAAAAAGTGTGAACTGCTTGCCCACTAACAGATTATTTCTATTATATAAGGATATAATTTTACAATGACTTATCACTCAAAGGCTGGTCAACAGATAATGTACTCTTTGGAACCCAACAACTCATAGAGACAGTCTACTAAAATAGAAAGCAATCTTGTCAAGACAAGAATTGTTTACTTTTTGTCTTTGTATGCTCAGAATATAACATGATACCAGGCACCAAGAAAGTACTTTAAAAAAATATGCACTGGGTTGTTTATTAGAAAATTAATAATCTGGTTTGGACTAAAAAATGTTCAAACCCACAAAATCATATAAAATATATGAATATATATGAATCACTATAGTAATGTTATCTTTCTTCCTTCCATTCTTCCTCCCTTCATTCCTTCCCTTTTTTATTTTAGGGTACAAATTTCACAAATAGACTGGTCAATTCATTTAAAACAGGGATTCTGAATCCTTTTTTTGGCATTGGGTAATCTTTTTTCCATGCTGGTGAAGGCTACAGACTCCTCAGAATAACGTTTTTAAATATGTAAAATAGAATTATCAAAGAAACTATTTTTAAATAAAATTATCACATCTATAAAATAAGTTCAAAGATATTTGTTTAAGAATGTTTGATTTAAAGTTGAATCCATGATGTGACACTTTCTCCAAACTATTTAAGCCAGTTGCTCCAAAGTAATGTTATCTGTTCACAAAATAACTTCTCTGTTTTCATTTTTAAGTTCTATGTTTTTCTAAATGAAATAGTTAACTCCTTCAACAAGGATGATTCATTTGGTGATAAATGATTTTGAGATAGACTGGTGGTTTCCAGTAAGAATTGAAGCTCATCTCTTTCAGGTTCTGTTCTTCTGGATTACTATCATAAAATAGGCTGGATTCTATATTGAAGAAGTTAGCTTTCACTGGGCTCAGCACTGAAAATAAGCAGAAATGGAAAGAGAACACTTTTCTTTGTCTCTTTCAAAATGATTTGAAAGTCAAAGTACATTCTTCTGAAATTGAGATGTGTAGCTAGCATGTACTCTGAAGCTAATAACAGCTGAAAGTCTGGAGCTAATCAACCATCTATCTCTGAGTACAGCTAGTAAGACACACTATCAAAACCTAAAGCCAAATAGGGAGAAAAAATAGAAACATGAAGAAACAGTTGCATTGGAGAAATCATTACTAAGATAGAAAGATAGTATAGGCTAAGAAAAAATATTTACTATGCATGCCAAAAACATAAGCATAGAGCATGATCTTAGAAACCATGAACTTGACAATTCATTGGATGCCCCAATGTTGTTTCTGTCTACTCTTCCCTCTCAGAATTTTCTTTATTATGATGAGCTGTAGCTATTGCAAGGTTAGTAAGGAGCTGACCTTTGGCTTAAAGAAAAAATCACATCTTGTTTCCTGAGATTTGTTATCAATTGTCCTTTTATTCTCCCTGATCTCAATGAAAACATATTTGTCTATTCATTCAGTTGTTCAAGCAATGAATCTTCACCCTCTTTTTTAAAAAATTGTGTAGGCATTTTCCTTACATTGGGATACTCTTTTGCTTTCTTCTCTTTGATAGACTTCAGACTTGAAAGGATGAAGCCTTAGGTTACTATTTCAATGGCCAAATACTTAAAAGAATTGAGTAACTTCAAATAGAAGGGTGCACTGGAGATGAAAATAAAAAGCAAAAATAATCCCTGACCTCAAGATTAGAGCTTAATGAAGAAAATTATGTATCTATAGCATCTACATATGTTTAGTTCATATTATATATTTGTGTGTATATGTGTATGAATGTGTACATGCTTATATGCACATATATGTATATATGTGTGTGTATGTATAGATAGAAGATAAATATAGAGAGAATGCAAGTTAACCTTAGAGGAGTCAGTGCTCTAGAATCTGGGGGTACTGGGAAAGGCTTCCTGGAAAAGTTGGCTCTTAAATTGAATTTTAAAGGAAACCAAAGATTCTGAGAAGTTAGGAGGTAGAGCATTTTGATCATGGGGAAAAGGCCTATGTAAAACCTGGAGACAGGAGATGACATATCTTACAGGAAGAAAGGATTACATAGAGAAAAGTTAAGAGCTGGGAAATTAGGAAGGGACAAGATTATAAAAAGGTTTTTTTTTTTTTAAATAATAGCTCTTTGGTTTCAAAATACACGTAAAGATGTTTATTAAAATTCAACCTTGCAAAATTTTGTTCCAAAATTTTTCCCTCCCTCCTTCCCACCCACCTCCGCTAGACAGAAAGTAATACAATGTAGATTAAACATGTGCAATTCTTCTAAACATATTTCCACATTTATCCTGATGCATGAGAAAAATCAGATCAAAAGGGAAAAATGAGAAAGAAAAGAAAACAAAAACAAAAAAGGTGAAAATACGGTGCTGTGATCCACATTCAGTCCCCATGGTCCACTTTCTTGATGCAGATAGCTCTCTCCATTACAGATCTATTGGAATTGACCTGAATCACCTCATTGTTGAAAAGAGCCAAGTGCACCACGCAGTTCATCATCACAAATTTTGTTGTTGCTAGGTACAGTGTTCTCTTTGGTTCTACTCACTTCATTTAGCAACAGTTCACTTACGTCTCTCCAGGCCTTTCTGAAATCAGCTTGCTGATCATTTCTGATAGAACAATAGTATTCCATTATATTCATATACCATAACTTATTCAGACTTTCCCAAATGATGGGTATTCATTCAGTTTCCAGTTCCTTGCCACCACAAAAAGGACTGCTACAAATATTTTTGCACATGTGAGTCTGTTTCCCTTTTTTATGATCTCTTTGGGAGAGAAACACAACTGTATGAAAAGTTTGAAATGACAAAAAAAGAGTTTTATATTTGATCCTAGAATAATAGGGAATCACTGGAATTTATTAAAAGAGTGGTTGCACAGTCATATCTATACTTTAGAAAAATCATTTTGGCACCCGAAGGAAGATAGATTTGGGTTGGAGAGAAACTTGGGTCAGGGAGATTAACTAGAAGGCTATTGCAATAATATAGAAGAGAGGTGATTAGCATTTAAATTAGGGTGGTATCTGTGTGATTGGAAAGAAGGGTATATGTGAGAAAGATGCTGTGTAAAAAGACAAAAAGATAATACTGACAATTAGATGCTATCTAGCCAAGAAAACTGAGGCACAGACAGATTAATTAATAATCTGTCAAAGTTAAATAGTTCTAGAGTTGTTATTCTTTCTAAGCTACTTTTTTTCCTTTTGTTGTGAGTACTCCATGAATACTAATTATACATTATGTACTTCATGCCCTGATAGAGAGTTTCATGAATTGTCATGAAACATTTTGGCCAAAAATATTCATTGCCACCAAAATAATCCAATAAACCTATTCTAAGAAAGGTTCAGTGCTACACACTAGGAATGCGTATCCAAAACCAAATACAGTTTCTGTCCCCAAGAGTTTGTATTTTAGTGGGAAGATACAATTTGCTGTATTTTAGATATGATTTGCATGTTTAAATAAAATAAATTTAATTTGAGGAAGAATAGAACTTTAGCAACTAGGACAATTAGAAAAGATTTCCCATAAGTGTCACCTGAGATTAGCCTTAAAAATAAAAAGCTAAGAATACTTAGCCATACAAGCAATGAAGGAATGCATTCCAGGCAAGGGATACAACCTGCACAAAGATCCAAAGGTAAGAAATTAAATGGTAGATTTGGGAAATAGCAAGTTGGCCATTTTGACTGGAATTATGAATACATAATGACTATATAAATCTGGCAAAGGAGTCTGAAGCCAGACGGTTAAGAGTTTTAAATTATAAACTGAGGAATTTGAAATTTTTCCTAAAAGCAATAGGGAACCATTGAAATTCCAGTTTGGACATGTTAAATTTGAGATACTTTGGGTCATGCGGGTGAAGATGTCCAGCAAATACTTGGTATATTATACCAGAGATCAGGAGAAAGAGAGGGGTTGTATAGATTTTTGAACCCTATTCATAGGAATGACTGAGCCCCTAAAAGAGGTATAAGTACAACTTTGGGAAGCATCCATGTTTCGGAAAGTCAGGATAACCTGACAAAGGAGAGTAAGAAGCAATGAAATACCCAGGATAATGCAAGAACAGAATAATGACAAATGGAAGGAAAAAGGGCAAGTCAACAGTCTTTTCAAAAGCTGCTGCAGAGAAATCTGGAAGATCAAGACTGATAAAAGGCCAAGGGATTCAGCAATTGAGAACTTACTTGATATTTTTCAGTGTCAGCTCTATGATACTGAACTGAAGAAAGATAAATTTGAAGAAAAATATTTTGGTAAAGCATTCAGATCAAGAGTTCTTTTTCAAAGAGTGGAGAAATAAGTAGGAGATGAGAAAGTCAATGTTCCTCAATCCTAAATTTAACTACAATGCTTGTCAGATTTAATTTCATTACCAGGCCCCTGCTTGATTTCTCTCCAAGACGTTAAGATCTGCCAGTGAAAGAGAATTGTTGGCACAAATTATGAGAACCCAGGCTCACTTCTATTCCATGTTGATGGATCAGAATAAGAACTTCCTGGTAACTGAACTAATATAATAAAATTTTATAAACAGGCATTTGGAAGTTTGTTTAATTAATACATAAGCCAATATCAATCAGTCAACTAGTTAGTCAACCAATACACATCTAATAATCAACTACTCTACTTTGTGCCAAGCACTGCCCTAAACTCCAGGAATAGAATTTAAGTAATAAAGATCTTACTTCTATGGGGGAGATAGTATGTCTATATGTAAATAAATATATACAAAATTAATACAAAGAGGTGGAAAGGGAGGCAATAGCTGGCCAATTGTGTTAAAATCTCATTCCCTCCTTTTGAGGTCATGAAATCATAAAATTATTCAAAGTTTTTTCAATCCATCTCCCACCCAAACAGAGATTTCCTCTATAAAGTTCCTAATAAGTGGTCTTTCAGGCTCCACTTAGATGTCCAGTGAAAACCTAACTATCAATGCAGGCAATTAATTCCACCTTTCTAGACCAACTGAGTTCAAGTACATCTTCCTATATCTTTTTCTTCTTTCTGGACCAAAGAGAAAAAGTCCAATTCCTCTTTGACAAAAGAGTTCTTCGGGTAAGACACTTCCCATAGCTCTTTATTGTCTTCTTATGCCTAGAATCTCACATTGCATTCTCACATAGTGCTACCCTTCAAAATCTTTTCTTCTCTATTCCAATCTTCCCTGCTTCCTTCAACAAATTTGCTAAATTCAGGATGTTTCAAAAACTTTAGAGTAATTTTAAATGTATGTATTATGTATGTTTATATGTGGATGTGTATATATATATATTCCATCTTTAAATATTCAAAATATAATCTAAAAATAAAATTAAGAGGTAAGAGAGGAAAATATTAGGAGAAAAGGAGAGGCTAGAATGGGGTAAATTATCACACATAAAAAGAGAATTTTACAGTGGAGGGGGAGAAGAAGCAAGCAAGGAGAGTTTGAATTAACATCACTCTCATGTGAATTTGATCAAAGGCAGAATAACATGCACACTCAATTGGGTATAGAAATCTATCTTACTCTATAGGAAAGCAGAAGAGGAAGGGTTAAAGTCAGGGGAGAAGGGGATAGAAAAGAGGATAGATTGAGGGATGGAATAATCAGGAGTACAACATTTTTGATGAGACAAGGTGAAAGGGAAGAGAGAATAAAATAAACATGGAGAAACACAGTTATTAAGAATAATTGTAAAAAAATGAAACACGTTTTTCTGATAAAGGTCTCATTTCTTAAACATATAGAAAACTGGGTCAAAGTTATAAAAATAAGAGCATTCCCCAAATGGTAAATGATCAAAAGACAAGGAGTATTGTCAAATATAGTCATCATAGTTATCTATAACTATTGATTGGAGAAATGCAATTTTAAACAATTCTGAAGTGCTACTACATATCTATTAGATTTGTTAATAGGACAGAAAAGGAAAATGACAAATGTGGGAGAACATGTGGAAAAATTAGACTTAAAGAACTATGGAAAGAGTTGTGAACTGATTCAACTATTCTGTAAAGCAATTTGCAACTATGTCCAAAGAGCTATAAAACCATGCATACCCTTGGACCTAACAATAACACTATTAGATCTGTATTCAAAAAGAGATAAAAAAACAAAAAGGAAAAGAACCTATATGTGCAAAAATATTTATAGCAGCTCTCTTCTCAGGGAAAAGAATGAGAAATTGAGGGGATGCCCATTAATTGGGGAATAGTGGAATAAACTTTGGTTTGCAATTATGATGCAATACTATTGTGTTATAAGAAATGATGAGCAGGATGCTCTCAGAAAAAACCTGGAAAGACTTCCTTGAGCTGATGAAAAGTAAAATGTACTATGTACAAAATAACAGTAGCATTGTTAAGATGATCAGCTGTGAATGACATTAATATTCTCAGCAATACAATGATCCAAAATAATACTGAAGAACTTATGATGAAAACGTACTGATACTGCCTGAATGCAAATTGAAGCATAAAGTTTTGTTCTTGTTTTGTTTGTTTTGGTTTTTTAAATTAATTTTTCTTGAGGGTTTTTTGTGTGCTTTCTTTCATAACATGACTATGGCTGAAATGTTTTGCATGACTACACATATTGAATTACTTGTATTCTCATCTGGAAGAAGACAGAGGTGAAGAAAGGAAAGAATCTGGAATTCAAGGTTTTAAAAATGAATATTAAAATTATATTTATATGTAGCTGGGGGAAAATAAAATACTAAATAAATTTTTAAAGTATTCAAAATATAGTCTGGAACCTTTAAAGAAAAATAAAATTCAAAATAGTTCTCATGAAGCTCATTCATTTTACACTTAAAAAAAATAAACTCCAATATAGATGCCTATTACCTCTTACTTTATATTTAATTTTAATAGTCCTATTATGATTTTCCAAGCCACAGCAGCTCAAAAGGAAAAAATTACAAGAAGTACAAATAGTCAGTCAGAGATTCTGAGGAAAGTGAAAGATGACAGCTGACGACCAGCGAGGAGGGGAGGAGACTAAAAAAATTATAGAAAGCAGATGGAAAATTTTTAAAAGCCCAGGAATCTGGTGCCATTTAGTGAAGGGGCAAATAGATATCACAACATAGTACATAATGTTGACTCTGAGTCATAAAAGTAATATTAAATCATGCTCAATATATTCTGCTTAAGAAGGCAGAAAAGTATGTAACACATTTTTAGAAAGATTGCTATAAAAATGGTTTCATTCTATTAAAGGTAAGTTTTCATTATTTGGACAATCCATTCCTTCTAGATGATGCAAATGAATAAGGCATCTTTATGTAATTATTTAATAAAATGTGATGTCACAAATTTTATTTTATTTATTTTTTTATTAATACTTTTTATTCGCAAAACATATGTATAGGTAATTCCTCAACATTAACCCCCACAAAGCTTTCTATTACAAATTTTCCCCCCTACTCCCCACCCCTCCCCTAGATAGCAGGATATCCAGTACATGTTAATTATGTTAAAATACTTGACAAAACGAATATATGTATATATATTTCCACACATCATTTTTTGTGCAGGAAAAATTGTATCTACAAGAAAGAATAATCAGATAAAGGAAATACAAAGCAAGCAAACATCAGTTGAGAGCATGAAAATGATATGTTGTGGTCCACATTTCACATCCCTCTCTCTGGGTGTATATGGCTTTCTTCACTGAACAACTGGATCTGGTTTGAAACATTTCATTGTTGCAGAGAGCCATGTCCATCAGAATTGATCATCATATAGTATTGTGGTTGCCATGAACAATGATCTCCTGGTTCTGCACATTTCACTCAGCATCAGTTCATGCAAGTCTCTCCAGGCCTCTCTGAAGTCATCCTGCTGGTCGTTTCTCACAGAAGAATAATATTCCATAACATTCATATAACATAATTTATTCAGCCACTCTCCAATTGATGGGCATCCATTCCGTTTCCAGTTTCTAGCCACTACAAAAAGAGCTGCCACAAACATTCTTGCACATGTGGGGCCCTTTCCTTCTTTTATGATTTCTTTGGGATATAAGCCCAATAGAAACACTGCTGGGTCAAAGGGTATGCACAGTTTGATAACTTTTTAAGCATAGGTCCAAATTACTCTCCAGAATGCCTGGATCTCTTCACAGTTCCACCAACAATGCATCAGTGTCCCAGCCTTCCCACATCCCCTCCAACACCTGTCTTTATCCTTTCCTGTCATTTTAGCTAATCTGACAGGTTTGTAATGGTACCTCAGAGTTGTCTTAATTTGCATTTCTCTGATCAATAGTGATTTGGAGCACCTTTTCATATGAATATAAATAGTTTTAATTTCATCATCTGAAAATTGTCTGTTCATATCTTTTGACCATTTATCGATTGGAGAATGGCTTGAATTCTCATAAATATGAGCCAATTCTCTATATATCTTAGAGATGAGACCTTTATCAGAACCCTTAAATGTAAAGATGATTTCCCAATTTGATGCTTCCCTCCTAATCTTGTCTGCATTAGTTTTGTTTGTACAGAAACTTTTTAACTTAATATAATCAAAATTATCTATCTGGTATTCAATCAAGAGTTCCAGTTCTTCTTTGGACATAAATTTATTCCATCTCCACAAGTCTGAGAGGTAAACTATCCTATGTTCCTCTAATTTGCTTACAATATCAATTTTTATATCTAGATCATGAACCCATTTAGATCTTATGTTGGTATGTGGTGTTAGGTGTGGGTCCAGCCCTAATTTTTTCCACACTAGTTTCCAATTTTCCCAGCAGTTTTTGCTGAATAGTGAGTACTTATCCCAAAAGCTGGGGTCTTGGGTTTATCAAATGCTATAGTTATTGTCTAGTTTGTCGTGTGATTCTATCCTATTTCACTGATTGACTGCTCTATTTCTCAGCCAGTACCAAATGGTTTTATTGACCACTGCTTTATAATATAGTTTTAGATCTGGTACAGCAAGGCTACCTTCATCTGTCTTTTTTTTCATTAATTCCCTTGAAATTCTTGATCTTTTGTTCTTCCAAATGAACTTTGCTACTATTTTTTCTAGATCTGTAAAATAATTACTTGGGAGTTTGATTGGCATGGCACTAAATAAGTAAATTAGTTTGGGTAGTATCGTCATTTTTATTATATTAGCTTGGCCTACCCATGAGCACTTAATGTTTTTCCAATTGACTAGGTTTGATTTTATTTGTGTGGAAAGTGTTTTGTAGTTTAGTTTGTATAGTTTCTGACTTTTTCTTGGCAGAGAGATTCCCAAATATTTTATGCTATCACCCGTTATTTTGAATGGAATTTCTTTTTGTATCTCTTGCTACTGAACTTTATTGGTAATATATAAAAATGCTGATGATTTATGTGGATTTATTTTAAATCTTACAACTTTGCTAAAGTTGTGAATTGTTTCTAGTAGTTTTTTAGTTGAGTGCCTAGGGCTCTCTAAGGATACCATCATGTCATCTGCAAAGAGTGATAATTTGGTTTCTTCATTACCTACTCTAATTCCTTTTATCTCTTTTTCTTCTCTTATTGCCAAAGCTAACATTTCTAATACAATATTAAATAGTAATGGTGATAGTGGGCAGCCTTGTTTCACTCCTGACACAAATATTATTAATAGTAAAAATTAGTGTATTCATGGGAAAATTTTTATTCTTTTTTTTAAATTTCAAAGTAAATGGCATAATAAATTTAACAAATTAAATTTAAATCCAGCTCTAAATCTTCAATTATTGGAATTTGATTTTTAAAGTAATTTTGTTAAATAATTCAAGATTTAGAATTGAAAGTCATTTTAAAGATTGTACAGGGCAAGGAAATTGCTCAATCTAATGTGATATGAGAAGCCTGAGGTAAGCTGCTATCTGAAAATATCTCTTCTATTAACAATAACTGTACCCAGACTTCCCCAATTAGAGACATATCCCTTTTGCTTTTAAGGCCTTTTTTAGTTTTCAATAGTTTCTTTTTCATATATAAATATCTCTTCAATCTTCTTGCAGATTTTTACTAGCTTATACTTTAAGAGTCATTATAGCATGTTGAAAGGAAGAGTCTCTCTAGAAATGGGGTTTCCAAAAAAAGTGGTTTGGTGGAAGAAATATGGGATTGGGAATCAGAGGTTCTGGACTTGAATTCTGGATCTGTACTGGAGTATGTGATTCTGTATAAATAGCAATCTCACCAAACCCCTGCTTGATCATCCATATGAGGGAGTTGGAGCAAATAATCTCAAAAGACTATATCAATTTTTAATCTATGATCCTATAAGAATTAAGGAGGAAGTAAGGAAACAAGTGAAGAAACAGAGGAAGAATTGAAAATGATGCTGGGAAAACACTAATACTGAATTATGCCTGCTTCCTTATTTTACCTAATCCTGATCCTACAAGCAACAACTAAAGTATGAAAAGAACTGATACATGTTATTCTACACCTGGACAATTCTGTACAAGATCACTGAAACTTTCATTCTTTTTATTGATTATTCTCTAAATTGGTGAAAATTTGTCATCTCTGTTGGGTTCTTTAAAAAAATTTAAGCAGCTCAATAGGTCATGTGTGTAATGATTAAACCTATGTTATTTATATTTATGATCTCCCTAAAGCAGCCAGGAGCTGGAAGATAGAAATTTCATCACTGATTATGGTTCATATTCATTCTATTTAATTCAATAAACATATGCTAATTCCCTATGATGTACAGAAATCACTGTGCTAAATGTTGATCAGATTTAAGAGTGAGATAACATATAGATCCTGCCCTCATTACATGAGATAAGGGAAAGGTTATGGAGAGGGAGCAACGAAATGATATAGTATACAATACTGCAAAAGTACATTAGAAAAGTACATAACAAAATACCACATTTTCTCAGATATCTGAGGGAAGGATCATTATAATCTGAGGAAAGCTGAAAATTCTCTTTGGAATATTGTAGGAGAGACCATAGGTAGCACATGGCAAAAAAGGGCTGGATTTGGAGTCAAGAAGATTTGAGTTTGAATCTTGCCTCAGACACTTATTAGCTGTGTAACCCTGAGTGTCACTTAATCTCTTTGTGACTCAGTTTACACATCTATAAAATGGGGATAATAATAGCACTCTATAAGAACAATTAATGACTAATGAACTCTAATCAGATCAATGACTAAATATGATTCCAGAGAACCACTGAAGAAGCATATGATCCCATGAGAGAGAAGAGATACCCTTATCTTTGTACCTTAGGATACAAAATGAGACACTTTTAAGAAATGTACATTGTGGGAATTTGTTTTAATTAATTATGTATATTTATTACAGGAGTTCTCCTATCCCCTACCCCAAGGAAGAAAGGTTAGAGATTTTATTTAGATAGATATAGATATAAATAATATGTAAACATATGTTTGTATAATTAGGTATAAAAATGAATTATAATTTTAAAAAATAATAAAGCATCTGAGGAAAAAGTAGGAAAATTATTTTACTCCAATCTGGGTGCATATTTTGCATGGGCACTGGAATACCAGGAGTCTTGAGGTAGAAATAATGTGTGCCTCCTTTCAGATTGGTTAAAATGACAGGAAAAGATAGTGATGGGTGTTGGAGGGCATGTGGGAAAACTGGGACACTGATACATTGTTGGTGGAACTGTGAATAGATCTAACCATTCTGGAGAGCAATTTGGAACTATGCTCAAAAAGTTATCAAACATACCCTTTGACCCAGCAGTGTTTCTATTGGGCTTATACCCCAAAGAGATCTTAAAGGAAGGAAAGGGCTCTACATGTTCAAGAATGTTTGTGGCAGCCCTTTTTGTAGTGGCTAGAAACTGGAAACTGAATGGATGCCCATCAATTGGAGAATGGCTAATAAATTATGGTATCTGAATGGTATGGAATATTATTGTTCTATAAGAAACGACCAGCAGGATGATTTCAGAGAGGCCTGGAGAGACTTGCTGAGCGAAATGAGCAGAACCAGGAGATGATTATACACAGCAACAACAATACTATTATGATGATCGATTCTGATGGATATGGCTCTCTTCAAAAATGAAATGTTTCAAACCAGTTCCAATTGTTCAGTGAAGAAGACCACATACACCCAGACAGAGGGATATGAAATGTGGACCACAACATAACATTTTCATGCTCTCTATTGATATTTGGTTGCATTGTGTTTCCTTTCTCAGATTTTTTTTCTTGTAGATATGATTTTTCTCGCACAACAATATGTGTGGAAATATGTCTACATACATTCGATTTGTTAAGTATTTTAACATAATTAACATGTAGTGGATTTCCTGCCATGTAGGGGAGGGGTGGAAACCGGGGCAGGGAGGAATTTGTAACGGAAACCTTTGTAAGGGTCAATGTTGAACTATTCCCCATATATATGTTTTGCAAATAAAAAGCTTTAATAAAGAAAAAAAGAAATAACATGTGCCTATGAGTGCCCATATGTACCCATATGTAGGGAGAGGTAAGACCAAATACTGAGGATACCACAAGTCTGCAAGCTTAAATAAGGGCTCTCCCCAGCACAAAATTCACTTTTATCTTGAGTAAATATCATCATCATCATCACCATCCTTCATCATTACCACCTCCCCTGCTTCTCACCAAATGTTTTCTTAATACCCAATATGTATTAGTAGAATCAAAATATCACCACCAATATCTCCATTATCAGGCTCCCTTATATGACCCATCAGCAGTACTAATTCATCTGCTACTGACTTCAATTGTTTGCCACAACATTGATTCTGCCAAGAACTATGAAGCAAGGGCAACTCTAAGGTTTAATATTCCTTTCCACCTCTATACACAGCAGATCTTGATCTTCCTTAACACACTGATATAATAGTGAGGTATTTATCATCTTTGATAAGCATGTAAGTCAATGTCCTACATAAAGAAGATATAATTTACTTAAATCATCAAATCAACTCCAAGAGCCTATAATTCCAATCAACATGGTCTGCCATGATAGCTTGCCAGGACTAAAGAAATACGAATGAATGAAAAACCATTCATCAAGCCCTTACTATATGCTAAGCACTCAGGATACAAAAAGAAAATCAGAGACAGCCACTGAGCTCAATAAGTTCACATTCTAATTGGGGAAACAACAGACACAAAAGTTTTCACTTCTGAGACAAAACAAGAGAAACAGTTGGAACCAAGGCTTCCTCAGTGATCAGGAAACTCAAAAAGGTAAACTTTTTTTTTTAAGTTATACTGACACCTTAGAAAAGTCAAAGGAAAAAAACTGAGCCTTAAACAGACTGTATTTGGGTGAGTGAGGAAAAGCTTATCAGAAATCCAAGACTGATTTCCGAAGTTAAATAAAGCTAGACCCCATAACCAGTAAGCAAGCAACTTTTGTTTGCCTAGATAGCTGACCTAGGAGTACTTTGATGTCTCAGACTTACTATTGAGGAAGGATTTAGGAGATGAAGAAGTTTATGTTCCCAAGGCAATGCCCAGAGAATAGAGTCCCAAAAGCTTAGTCAATGGCAGGCAGAATGACAGTGAAATGGGAGGTCTATGCTTCATAACAACTTATGGCCAAGGAATGACAAGAATGATGGATTTGAATGGAGCCTAGCAATGAATCTTTGAATTATAATTGAGCACTAGCTTTGGAGTCAAGATTTGAGTTCAAATCCTGTCTTAGTCATTTATTAGCTGTGTAACTGTGCAAGTCCCTTAATCCTGTTTGCCTCAGTTTCCTCATCTGTAAAATGAGCTACAAAAGGAAATGGCAAGCCATTCCAGTATCTTTGCCAAGAAATTCCCAAAGTGGAGTCATACTCAAATATGATTAATCAACTAAACAACAATACTTTGAAATTTGGAAGTTAGGTGATCACAATCAAGTATTTAACCAATCTGAGCTTTATTTTCTTCATCTGTAAAATGGGGGTGATAATGTTCATGCTACCTACCTATCCTATAGAGTTGAGAAGGAGCAGTGCTTTGGAAACTTCAAAATAACACACAAAGGTAAGAGACTATGAATAAGCAAAGATCCTGATTAATATTCAATTTTCATTGAAACTCCAAATATAATGTTCTTCAAGTAATGTGATAATTCAGTACCAAAAGTCAGCTGTTTGGCTGAAATGAAAATAAATTATAATATACAGAGAATACATCCAAGACAACTAAAGTCTGAATCAAACATATCTATATATTTTCTCTTGAGTATTACATAATCATATTCATGAAATCAGACCAAGCACGCTCTCCTCTGACTGATAAATTATTAGATCCACATTTCAAAAATTTATAGGAGTATAACTCTGAACTGTTCTCAGAATTTATACATTTTCATTGCCCTTATTTTACTCACTCAAGGAGTTCATTTTCAGTAAAAAAGACCTTTGAAAAACATCTCCTAAAAAATAAACAAGATCAGAATTTCACATATAAGCAAAATATTTGTTTGTGTAACATCTAATCTACCCAAAGTATAACTAAATTAGGGTATATCTGTTTAAAGATTGCATACAAGTCATTCAGAAAAAAAAATATTTCTGAAAATTCAACTTGTTTGGGCTCATATATATGTGTTCATATATGAAAATATTTAAACAGCTTGAGAATTTCTATATGTATTATACACATACACACACACACACACATATATATATATGTATATATATATATATATTTCAAGGCTGACAAAATGTTATCTTTTCAATAATTACAAATATAAACCTGCCCCAAAAAGATTTAGCTGAATTTGGGAAAATTTTAATTAGCTGTGCATTTGAAAAACAGATGATATTAATTTCATGAAATTATAGGAAAGCATTGTGAGAAACAGAAAATAAAGCATGATGCCTTGAATAAAATAGGTGTTCATTAAATGTTTGTTGAATAAAAATTAATTCAACTGCACTTAAATAATGATATTTCAGAATTTGGGGTTTCTAAGTAAAGATACATTTAAGTAACTGCAGAACAATTATCAACTGTGTTGGTGGAAGGAATTTCCTCACCAGGGAAATACTTTGACAGAAATAAAATCCCAAATTCATACCCCTCCCCCCAAAATAAATATAGAGTACCAGTACTACTTTGTGTATAGGTTTTTGTTCAACAAATTTGATTTATGTGAATGTATGATCTCATTAGATGTAGCTATTAGTAAAATAATTGTAAAAAGATTTTAGGTAGTACGTCACACATATGTATTCAATAAATGTGTACTTATTGAATGAATGAAGTAATGTAGACTTACCTTTCATTAATAAAATTTGAATCAAAATATATGAGAAAGGTATGTAGTGAAAGATTGTTTGTTTATCTTTTTTCTTTCTTTCTTTTTTTAGTTAAGTACATGATGGAGCCAACAGCAAAAAGCACAGTCAGAAAAGTCAGATCATTTTTCCCTGTCAAAATCAAATCAAGGGAGCAAGAAAGGGAGGGACTTAACATAATTCTCTTTATATGTAAGTATTCAAAAAGCCTTTCTAAAACTCCTCCTTTATCTACCTTTGAAAACTTAGTAATGTGTGTAAAAATATTATTCACCTCTGAAGATTTCTGGAGCTGGAAGGGAGACCCTCTCTCGTGCTAAATTACAACGTGGAAAATCTGGTCCCCTTATGTTTTTTCCATGTGGTCTGCTGGAGCCCTTTCTGCTCCAAGACTGGGAAGGCCAGGACATCTCCCCTGGCGGTTTTAAAGATTTTATAAAGTGGAAAGTATTTTGCTGGCTTGAATTCTGCAAGCCCAGAATCAATTGATGAAAGATGCTGCTGGGACAGCTGGGGTGCTGCTGGTTTTTTACAGACATAGTACTCCCTCACAGTGGATATAAGATCTTATGGGATTTACCTGCATGAAATCTCATGTGTTTATTTAGTTATAGTTTGTTCAATTTCAGTCCTATTCCTATTTACACCAACATATGTTCTTTATTTTTAATTGCTTCACCTAAGATTTCAAACATTTTTAACCTAAAATTGGAAAAAAAAAAACTTGCAAAAAGTCTTCAAAAAGGAAAAAAAAGTGACTTTTTTTTTCCTTTTTTCCTAAAGAAACAGAAGATTCTTTCTTTAAAAAGCATCAGGACTCATCTGAATCACAATTTACTATAGTTTTAAAGGTGGCCCATGACTACATCTGTGGCACTTCTTTATGAGTAACAAACTAATCTATTTTTAGTTACCTTATCATGTCAGCTTTTTTTCATATACATATTATTTTCACCCCGAATATTTCAACTGTATGTCACTGAGCAGTTAATAAAAAGGTGAGCTGCACCTTCTCCTCTATTCATTAAACAGAACATTGGCTTGAAATCCAGTTTGTTTTGGTATGAGACAGTTTTCAAGTGTCATTCCAGCTGAAATAAAACTTGGTAGAAAAACTGAAAATGGGTATAAAGTTGAGCCCTTAGTGTTTCTGCTATGGATATTCTCCAAAAAAAAAAATTTGGCAAGAAGTCACTCACTCCTTTACTTGGCTTAGTTGACATAGAGGTTTGCTATGGAGAAATTTTAAATTAAAGAGTGTAGTGAAAATGGAGACCAAGTTCAGAATTTTAGATCATTGGAGAAATAGTATGGACAACAGAGACTATGTAATTATGTAAATGTAATTGCATAAATCATTGGATTTCAACTCTAAGTAATTATTATGCAAAGTGCATATATATTTATCAATGGAGAAGGGTCACCAGGTCAAGAAAGGGAAATGCTATCAGTTTCTGGTTCTCATGGTATTCTTTAAAACTGGAACTTCTTTTTTTTAAAAAAGTGATAGCAACAATTCTCAAGTATGGTTAAATGAAGAATAGTAAAGCACAGAAGAATCCAATTATTTGGTGAAATAGTTTTGCTCATACAAGTATATGCTCACTTTTCAAAAAAAATTTATTTGAAATTTCCAAAATGACTTTTTAAATTAGTTTTTCCTGATTATACATGTGCATTAATTTTTAATACACATTTCTTTATGAATCATGTTAGAAGAGAAAAATGAGAATAAAAGGGAAAAAACACAATAGAAAAAAAGAAGAAAAAGAAAAAAAAGTGAACATAGCATTTGTTGATTTACATTTAATCACTATAGTTCTCTCTCTGGATGTAGATAGCACCTTCTATCCAAAGGTTAGTGAGATTGTCTTGGATCACTGAACCACTAAGAACTAATTCTTCCATAGTTGATCATTGCATATTCTTGCTGTAACTGTGTACAATGTATTCATGATTCTATTTGTTTCATTCAGGGTTAGTTCATGTAAATATTTCCAAACATTTCCAAAGTAAGCTTATTCATAATTTTATAGAAAATAATATTCCATTACTTCCATATACCATAATTTATTTAGCCATTCCCCAATTGATGGGCATCTACTCAATTTCCAATTCTTTGCCAACACAAAAAGCTGCTACAAACATTTTTACACATGTGAGTCCTTTTCCCTTTATGATTTCCTTGAAATAAAGACCTAGTAATGACACTGCTTGGTCAAAAGGTATGCATAGTTTTATAGCCCTTTGGGCACAGTTCCAAATTGCTCTCCAGAATGATTGGACCATTTAACAACTCCACCAACAATATATTAGTGTCTCAGTTTTCCCACATAGCCTCCAAAATTTATCATTGTCTTTTTCTGTCATCTTAACCAATATGAGAGTTATAAAGTCATACCTCAGAGTTTTTTTAATTTGCATTTCTCTAACCAATTTTGATTTAGAGCATTTGAACTGTCCCTTGCTCTCTTAATTTGTTTATGGTATCATCTTTTATGCCCAAATCATGTACCTATTCTGGCCTTATTTTATTATAGGACGTGAAATGTATTTCTATGCCAAGTTACTGACATATTATTTTCTAATTTTTCCAGTAATTTTGTGAAATAGTGAGTTCTTGAGGAAACCAAATTATCACTCTTTGCAGATGTTATGATGGTATTCGAGAACCCTAGAGACTCAACTAAAAATCTACTAGAAACAATTCACAACTTTAGCAAAGTTGCAGGACACAAAATAAATCCACATAAATCAGGAGTATTTTTCTATATTACCAACAAGTTCAGCATCAAGAGATACAAAAAGAAATTCCATTCAAAATAACTGTTGATAATATAAAATATTTGGGAATCTATTTGCCAAGGAAAAGTCAGGAACTATACGAACTAAACTACAAAACACTTTCCACACAAATAAAATCAGACCTAATCAATTGGAAAAACATCAAGTGCTCATGGGTAGGCTGAGCGAATATAATAAAAATGACAATACTACCCAAACTAATTTACTTATTTAGTGCTATACCAATCAAACTGCCAAGAAATTATCTTACAGATCTAGAAAAAATAGTAGCAAAGTTCATTTGGAAGAACAAAAGGTCAAGAATTTCAAGGGAATTAATGAAAAAAAAGGCCAATGAAGGTGGCCTTGCTGTACCAGATCTAAAACTATATTATAAAGCAGTGGTCATCAAAACCACTTGGTACTGGCTAATAAATAGAGTAGTCAATCAGATAGGATCACAGGACAAACTAGGCAATAACTATAGCAATTTAGTGCATCCCAATTAAACTACTAAAAATTATCTAAATTAGAAAAAAATAACAAAGTTCATTTGATAAAGGAAAAGATCAGGAATCTCAAAGAAATCAAGGAGAAAAGAATATAAAAGAAGCATATTCAGTAATATTAGACCTCAAATTATGTCATAAAGTGAGAGTAATGTTGATATGTAAAATGGATAGTTTTAATTATTTTAAATTAAAATTTTCTTGTATCAATAACATCTATGCAGCCAACAATAGAAGTAATGCAGGAAATTGGGAGGAAAATCTTCATAGAAAGGCTCTCAGATAGGATGTGATTGAATTGGAATATAGTTGTGGTGTAGGAAATGAGTTCAATTTAGAAAAACATGGAAATATTTGGATTTATGAAAGAAGGTACCATCCACTTTCAGAGAAAAAGATGACAAGTTGATATAAGAATAATATGGTCTTAAATTTGTATTAATATATTTATATGTGCACATATACATATATGTGTGTTTATAGATATTTATGAATATTTAATTTATGAATATTTATATGTATTTATATGCACATACATACATATATACCTCTGTGTGTGTGTGTGTGTGTGTGTGTGTGTGTGTGTGTGTTAAAGCTTAATTGTCAGTTTCTTCAGGGCAGGGGATAGGGGAAAATAAAGTAAAAGCTGCATAACAGAGAACAAAAGAAAATTTGTAAGGAAATTTAAAAAAAGCTGAGCAACTTTGAAAACAATGCTTTTTTGTTTATTTTTAGTTATCATATAGTTTTTCTTATTATTATGAAGGTTTTTTTAAAATGGAAATTAACCATTTTATATTGAATCCCTTCTTATGTTCTGCTGTATATATGGAAATTTTTTTTCTCATTAACATTTAAGTATAAAATAAATTTTAAAATTCACACACACACACACACACATAAAATCTAAACTAATAGAGCATTGGCATTAGGTCTATCTCTAGCATTTGTCATAGTCAGGAGTTAGGTGACACAATAGACACAATAGACACAATAGGTGACAAACATAACTTCAAAGTGAGCCTCAGACATTTTCTCACTGTGTGGCCTTGGGCAAGTCACGATATGTCTCAGTTTCCTTGTTCATTAAAATGGTGACAAATATTGTCTCATTTAATCCTCAAAGCACTTGCCTCCTGGATTTTTTGCAAAGATCAAATGAAATAATATTTGTAAAGCATTTTGAAATCTTTAAAGTCCTGTATAAAATCTCATCATTATTTCTATTTTCAATTGTATTTTAATTCTTCTTACTTTTACTCTTTAAGAAAAAAAAATCACTTTCTATCTTTTTGGGTTTTTTTCCCTTTAGCCTATGTTTAGAAAACCAAAAGATTTTAGAATTTCAGGGGAGCAAAAATGAATTCATCTGGCACTTCATGCTGTGTACCAATTTCCTAGTGATACTTTGGCTTTTCCATTTTGATGAAATTTTGCCTCATTTTGTGTTCAAACACAAAGCACACTGTTAGGCTCTGAATTATATATCATTATTCTAGAGGATGTTGGGTAGGATGAGGTCAGAGAACTATTGTGTGCATTTACTACAACAGGAAATTGGGGCCTAGTGAGGATGAAAGAATTGTTTAAAATTACACAGGAAGTAAATAGAAAAGCTGAAATTTGAACATAAGTCCTCCAAATTTCAAAGGAGTTTTCTACTTCTTCACTGCCTCTAAAAGGAACTGAGCTGAAATATGAATTTAGTAGTTATTAATAGTTCAACTATGGGCAAATAACCTTCCTAAACCTGAATTTCCTCAAATGTTGTTAAGTGGCTAAAGGTGTATTTGAATCCAATTCTTCCTGACTCTAGACCCAGAATTCTCTCCACTAAACTACCTACCTGCCTTCTCAAGGGTAGAATATGGCTTACTTCACCATAAAAATGTTGCTAGAAAGGTCCTTTTAAATGTGAGGTGATACATTATTGTTAGGGTCCAGTTCAATCATTTTAGTCATGCTCAACTCTTTATAATCCCATTTGGGGTTTTCTTGGCAAAGATATTGAAGTGGTTTGATATTTCCTTCTCCAACTCATTTTACAGATGAGGAAAGTGAGGTAATCAGGGGTAATTGACAGTCTTAGTCACACATCTGGTAAGTATCTGAAGCTAGATTTGAACTGACAAAGATGAATCTTCTTGATTCTAAGCCCAGGACTTTACCTACTATGCCACCTAGGTATATTATTATTATTATCATTAAAATAAATTATTATTTTCTATATTATAGTAATAACCAATTATTAAGTTAGGATGAGGTTTTTCTTTTGTATTTCTTCATTCAGGGACAAGGCTCTGCTGTAGATTATTCAGCCTCTGAATAGTCTCTGAAGGTCAAGACTGATACATGAAATTGGTCTTATCCTTGGGATACAGATTTGGGAAGGACCCCACTAAACTAAAAGACTTAACTTTGGTTAAGAATGTGAGCAAAATCTAATCTAGAAGAATTCTATCTCTAAAACATTAATACATGCCTTTGCATCCATTCACTTAAATCTAGAGGAATCCAACTCATGAAGAAGAAAACCAAGCAGAGGGATCTGGGTAAAGATGCATCTTTGTCCAGATTGTTGAGGCATCAATGATAAAGACACATTCTCAGCAGGAAGTGCTAAAGACTTTTAGCCCATCTCCTTATTAATTTGTGCATCCCTTATTGTTTAGCAATCAGGCTTGATTTTCATCTGTCAGAGTTACTCCCTTTTCTAAAAGTAATTAAGTATGTAAGGACCTCCATGGTTTTGTCTTTGGTTACCAAGAGAAACCACTGACTATCAGTTTATTGATTATTAATTACCCAGAAACTCTCAACTTTTTCATTTGTCTCATTATGGTTAGAAAACTGTCAGTATTGCTTAATAAATATCAGTTCTGGAAATATCTTTGTAATTATTTTTTCCTTCATAGAATCATAAATTTAGACCTAGAAAGAATATTGGCACCTAGGTGGCATAGTAGATGGAGTGCCAGGCCTGGAGTTGGGAAGACTCATCCTCCTGGGTTCAAATCTGGCTTCAGACACTTTATAGCTATGTGACCTTGGGCAACTCACTTAATTCTGTTTATCTCAGTTCCATCATCTGTAAAATGGGCTGGAGAAGAAAAATAGCAAAACCCTTTAGTATCTTGTCAAGAAAACCCTGAAAGGGGTCACAAAGAGTCAGATATGAATAAAATGACCCAACAACAACAGAAGAAGCAATAGGAGTTATCTCCTATCCAAGATCAAATTACAGATAAGGGAATGAAGGTCTATGGAAATTAAGAGACATATTTAAGTCCATTCAGTTAGAATTGGCCAGAGATAGAAACTGAGTTCCTGTTCTCATATTTTTTAGGTTATGGTTTTTACATTATACCACAATGTCACCTCAAGCATCTATATTTCCAAAATAAAGATTTGAATATTATACACAGTAACAGCAACACTGTGTGATGATTAATTATGATAGACTTAGCTCTTCTTAGCAATATAGTTATCTAAGACAGTTCCAAAAGACTTGTGTGGGATATTCAGACACTCATATGAATTATCAATACTTCAGAGGCATCTCAAGGTATAGAACAAAGGCTTTATTCAGGAACTTGCCAGTACTGGGTGGTCCCACAATAAATCAAATAAGTTGTTCAGAGTTGGGAGAGCCACTGTACAGTAAATTCTTGTGATTTTTATACAGTCCAAAACAAAGAAAGTCCCAAGCCCACCCCCCTTTTCCTTTACATACATTCTAATTGGCTATATATGCTTTACTTTCCTTAGTTAGGAACTGAAATGTTGACAGCTTATAAATCAAATTATTTTCTACTTTCCCCCCTGAAACTGAAACTTAGGCCCTCAGGCCTTGCTTAATCTAGTCAATAGTGAAAGGTCTTCACTTTGATTGTCACATTCACTCATGTTGGAAAAATCCATTCACATCTAGAAAAAGAAATATGGAGACTGAATGCAGATACTATTTTCATTTTTTTTAATTTCTTTTTTGTTTTTTTTCTTTCTTGTGGTTTTTCCTTTTTGTTCTGATTCTTCTTTCACAACATAAGCAATGTGAAAACATGTTTAATATGATTGTACATGTATAGTTTATATCAGATTGCTTTCTGTATTGGGAGAGGGGTGGGAACAGGAGAAAGAAAAATTTGGAACTCAAAATATTACAAAAAATGAATGTTGAAAATTATTTTCACATATAATTGGGAAAAATAAAATACTATTAAATGCAAAGAAATTGAGCTCTAAATCTTTGTTCATAAAACAGTTTCATAGCTTACTAAAAATAAAACTACAATGATGGATTAAAAAAAGAAGAAGCAGTTTGCAAGTATCTGATCTTAGAGCCAGGAAGGATTAAAATAACTAGTCATGTGACCTTAAATAAGGACTTGTTATTGTCCTCATCTCTAAAACTCTGGGTGAGGTATAAAACCCTTAAGCCCAGAGGGAACCTGCTGACAATGTCTGGTTCAGCTCCCCATCTCCCCTAAGGGCTCTCAATCTTCCTGAGAAGTCAGGAGGTTGTGACAACCTTTATTGTAGTTGAAGCAGTATGAAGTGGAGTAGTAAAGAGTCATCTACATACAATAGCAAGTTGTTTATGTGTTCCCACATGCTCAGTATATAATTAGTGCATGCACACAATCTGCATATATAAGGGTTATATAAGGGCATTAGGGTATATAAGGCTGAGAGAATTTGTAATAAACATTCTATGTTTGACCATTCTCATGGGTCTCAGCCTCATCACTCCTCCCCCAAGACCAAGGACTTGGGCTGGTTCCAAGATCCTCCAGAGAGCTAGTCCGGATGGTATATTTTGGAATCCTAGGGTGTTCTAAAAAGCACACTACATTTTGGTGCCCAATGTGGGGCCTAGCCATAGGACCCTAGACACAGCAGTTCTACTGACATGATTGGTCAAGTTTGGGGGAGGAGTCCCCATGACCTTAGGAAGGTGGGAAGCAGGAAGCTTTGGTAAGGGTTAAACTAGTCACTTTTGTTTTTCAGCCAAAATGAGGCAAGTGCTAGCAAAAGAGCCTCCCTCCTGAGGGAAGTATGAAGCATGCTTAGGTTAACAGAGAAGCAAGGTTTGTTGATAACTCAGGAGCAGATCACTGAGTTCTCAGATGCTCAGGAGTGCATGTCTTTGTGGCTCTCTAAGGAAAAGAATTCGGAGCCAGAGATGTAGAAGGTAGTGGGAGAAAAACAATGGGATAAAATTCCCCTTAAGAAATTCCATATATAAGAAAAAGAAAAAGAAAGCTTTCAACTTGAGGTGTCAAGAAGTGTGAGGAAAAAACAAGCAGAGAGTTGGTGCCCATAGCTCCAGAGGGTACAGCATGTGGGATGGAGCTAAAGAAGTCTTGATTTATATATTATTTGTTACTGCTCTAGGAGGTTTGAGGGGCTTGGAGAGTTGGGTGGGAAGGGAGATAAGGACTGCCCTGGGACACTTGAGGTGGTAGGTGCTTCTCCATTTCCAGCCCACCTTCACTTCCGCCTAAGCTCCGCCTATGCACCTATGCACCCTTGGGGTATCTTCTGCTTCCAGATCCTCCTCCCTCAACTCCACCTTCATGGGCATGAGCAGGAGAAGGTGCAGGAAGGGTGGTGATACCATCTGTCCTTCCAGTGCAGTTTTGTCCTCCTATGTCTGAAGACAAGGCAAAGGAGAAGAGATTTTACTGCAGTTAGAATTACTATTTAATATTTCAGCTTTTTGAACATTGTCACTGTGGAAGGCCTGCCAGCCCTTACACCTATCCCCATCTAATGGAAAATTAATACACCAGTGTGGGTGGAAGAGTGGCCCTTGACCAGTGAAAAAATTCAGGCCTTATTAGATACAGTACAGGAGCAACTTGACCAAGGGCACTTGCAACTTTCTCTAAGTCCTTGGAATTCCCTTGTATTTGCTGTAAAAAAAAAAAAAAGAAAAGAAAAGAAAAGAAAAGAAAGAAAAGAAAAAAGAAATCTGGAAAATGGAAGATGTTGCCTGATTTGAGAAAAGTAAATTGAACAGATGAAAATTATGGGAACTCTTCAGCCTGGATCTCCATCTCCTACTCAGTTGCCTAGGCAATGGCCTCGTTGAGTTATAGACATTCAGGATTAATTCTATTCTATCCCTCTGGGTAAGGAATATATGAAAAGATTTGTTTTTTCAGTGCCCAGCATTAATTTAGCTGAGCCTTTTAAAAGACTTGGATGGATAGTTTTGTCACAGGAGATGAAAAATAATCCTACCATGTGTCAAATGTATGTAGCTGCTGCTCTTACTCCAGTAAGAAAAGCATTTCCAAAAGTTATGTTATTACATTACATGGATGATATCTTGGGGTGTGTACCTGAGGAGCAAATGTTAGAAGCATGTCTACAAAAGACCATAGAAACACTAAGAACTACCATTTGTATATAGCCCTAGAAAAAATTCAAAGGCACACTTCTTTTCAATATTTAGGATATGAAATATATCCTAAGGTACTTACAGTACAAAAACTTTCTTCAAGAATGGAGAAGTTGAACACCTTCTTTCAGAATTTGATAGGAGATATCTAAGGGATGTGTCCAGTGTTAGGCTTAACTACCTATCAGTTATAACCATTATATGATATTTTAAGGGGAGACACTGCTTTAGACTCACCCTGCCAGCTTACAAAAGAAGCTCAAGAGGCTCTAAGAGAGGTTGAACTGGCTTTATCCAATGTGGTTGAAAGACTCACTCAAAAACCTCTGGAAATAACAGTTTTTGCTACAAAAGAGGCACCTACATCAATTCTTCATCAAGGAGACAACCAGACCAAAGCCTTATTTCTTACCCAGTGCTTGTGACTAGAATCTCATTAAAGTCCATTAAGCAAGTATCTGGGATAAGACCTGACAAGATATACACCTTTTATACCAATGCACAAATTAATATATGCTGTGAAACCATCCCAGAGTGGCAAATTTTATTGGCCACAGCTCCAAATTTTACACATGGGTCTCCCTTAAAGATAACCTGACTATTACATAATTGGCCATGGATTTTTGAAGAAAAGGTTTCTAAGGTTCCTTTTAAAGGACTGACCATCATTACAGATGCATCCAAACATAACATTTGTGCTGTATATTCTCATGATTTAACTATAAAAAGAGTGGTCAGGACTTTCTTCCAGTCCACTCAGCAGAATGAATTGTATGCAATTATGCTAGCTCTTACTTATTATCCAGGAGATGTAAATATGATATCTGATTCAGCCTATTCAGTAGGTGTGGTACAAAGAATTGCCACAGCCCAAATAACATTTATAGCTTCTAATATATATCAGTTTTTTTAAGGAACTTCAAGAGCAAATGAGAAAACATCCAGATAAGTATTATATCTTGCATGTCCACTCTCATAGTGGACTTCCAGGTCCTATTTTTTATTGAAATTCAAAGACAAATAGCTTTCTCAAGCCAAAACATCCACAAAGATTTAGATACCTCTAGAAAGAGTTTTCAATAATTTGAGAAAGAAAAAGGATATTGAATAAGGTATAAAATAGGTTTTCAAAATAAAATATAAATTTATATTGTCTAGATGCATACAATATCAGTCAGCCAGTTTAAGTAATCTGTCAGCATTGTGTTCCAGAATGGCTTTTCATTCCTGTATTTTGTTCTGAAAAAGGTGATGCTATGAAGGTCATATACTGAAATATGTCAAGAAACAGGAGGGTCACTGCATTTTACCCTGTAAATATATGCATATAACTATCACTATCAGAATTTTCTTATTCTCAAACCCAGGTAATGGGGATATTATAAATCATACCTTCCCATTTATTTATTTGCCCTTCTCAGAGAGAGTCTGCTTGGCATCCTCTGGCTGATTGGTTTTGTCTCTTTGACCGCAGGCACCATAATAGGTGTTAAATAGGAATGTGAATGGAAAATATCCTTTAACAGTTTTGCTGCTGCTATCCAGCACCTAACATAGTGCCTAGCACATGATGGCCATTAAATAAAAATTTTAAGATTAATTGACTACTATTGCACCTTACCTACTCTGTACAGTTTCTGTAGCCTTCTAAATTCTATCAATGCATAATGAGAAAATATTCAAACTCAGTAAGCTCCATAAGGACCAAGGCCTTGCTTTATAAAAACTTTCCATCTTTATTCTTTTTGTCATTTCTCTGTTCTCATGATTCTCTTATTGATTCTGTAATAAAACATAAATTCTTCTCTTTTGTTCAATGGCCTCTTTCCAGGTTTATTACAAATGACTTCCCTTCCTATACTCAGTAGTATAACCACAGTGGGCTTCCTGTTATTCCTCACATATGATGTTACTCATCCCTTCTCCTTATATTTACATTAGCTGTCTCTCATGACAAAAATGTATTTATCACCTCTGATTCTTAGAATCTCTAGCTTCCTTCAAAACAACTCACATTCTATCACCTGTATGAAACTGTTCATGATCCATTCCTCACCCCAGTTCTTTGAGCCCTATCAAAATTACCTTGCTTTGAGTGTATATGTATATATGCATTAGCTATTATACATAGAGAATATGCCATATACATATACATATACACATACACATACACACAGAGGGCCCCATATACATATAGTTTAACCTGCTAAATCTTGTTCTTCAGGAACAGAATTGTCATTTTTATTCATAACCCTAGTGCTTAACACCATGTCTAACAAGTAGCAGACATTTAATAAATTTTTATTAATTGGTGAAGCATTTTCTTCATCAGTCCAATCCTACTAACTATTCCTCAGTAGTTCATTCTCTGTAATAGATATCACACAGATTACCAATACTTGACATTGCCTTTTTATGCCATTTCCTGACCTATCCTTGATATTTTAGCACTGTCCATATTATGTTAAGAGAAATAATTATTAATAGCCAATTACTAACATGGGTGATCCAGGATTGTTTTTTCCTTTCTACTTCCTCATTTAGTTACTAAGGACAAGGCTGATGATGAGATTGGGTTCAATCTTGGGTGAGATCCCACCCAACTGAAAGAAAGCTTAGTTCTCCCCTATGTAGAATTCATACATAATTTCACCATTGTTCTACTCAATTAAGACCCCATGGAAAATAGGTTCTTTTGTCCAGATTTCTGAGGCAGGGGGAGTCTGGGTAAAGATGAGTCTCTTTGTTCAAGAGTGACCTAATCAAAGGCATGTCCCTCAGCCCCTCATTATAATAAACCCACCTCTCATTATAATATTCATTCTGTCATCAATTATTGATTTGTCTTTTTTCTCAGATGTTTTCTTTGGTTTCCAAAAGTTCCATTACTAGTTAATTTGTTGATTATTTACTAATTATTTTATTAATCACTTCTTAATTTTTGTTAGCCAAAAGTAATAAATTGATTATTAATTATTCAAAAATTATATCTTTGACTTTTCATTCATCACAATGTAAAGTTACAGGTTCTTTCACAAGATTATAAATAGAGAGCTAGAAGACACCTTCTTGACCTCTACTAGAGATTTGTTTTGGATATGTACAATACTTCTTACAAAATTTTGTACCTTTTCATCAGTTCAAGTTATAAACTGAAAAAGAAAGCTATTTCAAATCTATAAAGAAAGAGAGTTAACCATAAACAAAAAATTTAAGAGAGTACATATACTCTTCTGTTCATTTGTCCAAGAAATTAATCTATTTCTTAAATAAGTGATGATGTAGAACAAAAAAGGATATTGTCGGTATAAATAAACACACATTCATATATATGACAGACATGTATATATACACATACATACATATATATGACATGGTACAAATCATCATGAAGTTTATGATTTTTTTTTTGCTTTTTGCTGAGGCAATTGGGGTTAAGTGACTTGCCCAGGGTCACACAGCTAGGAAGTGTCTGAGACCAGATTTGAACTCAGGTCTTCCTGACTTCAGGGCTGGTGCTCTGATTTTTTTAGAAAATATAAAATGTATATTAAAAAATAATACAAAGCAGGGCAGGAAGATTTTTAAAAGAAACACTAAAAATGGAGAAAGGCAGTCATCAACCTCATCCAATTTTTCCCCCCTCTTTCTAACATGGAGTGCCTGTTAAATTGCTATAAAAGTGCTTGGAAAGCAAATCAAATGGAAGAGTGAATCAGCATTGTGCCTTTCATAATCCGGATTCCATAAGCTTTCAAGTATTTTAAGTGCCTTGAGGATGCCATGGCATATGGGAGCCATATTCAAATAGAACTGCACATGCTTTGAATCATGGGAAGTAAGGGTAAAAGGAGGTCCTATTAAAGAAAGCATGCAATTGTAGTCAGACTGGCCCCAGTCAGAAAACAAAGATGAGGAAGGCCATGATGAGCATCATGTCTTGTCACTCTCAATGAAAACAAAGAACATTTCCAAATGACAAATGAAATTATGCATGACTAAAGCATATTAAGCAAATACAATGAACTCAAGATTCACTGTACTGAATTAAGAGGAGTAGAAAGAGCTGTTACTGACATAACTGGAATCCCATTGAGGAGTGGGAGCAAATACATAAACAGGAAGAAAGATGCCTAGAATGTCATTATCTGGCACAGTTGAGTCCTAACTCTATGTGTAAAGAAACATGGGCAGAATGGTAGAGGGCCCACAAAACCATGTGATACAAGGATCAGTTGAAGAAATTGAGGATTTTAACCTATAGAAATGAATGGGTAGGGAGAATATCATGCAATTAAATATTTACAGGATTAATATTCAAAAATGGGCATTAGACTTGATCTTGGATTAACCCCAATTACAAAACTAGAAGTAGGAAACAAAATTGCAGGAAAAGAGATTTTTTTGGCTCAATATAAATAAAAATACAAAATACAAAACATCTAGAACATTTAGATTAAAATGAACTGCTTCCAGGAGCAATGACTTCCTATCACTTAAGATGCTTCTATGGAACCTAGAAAACAGTTTGCTGAAGATGCTGAAAATGGGCAGATAGGAAATAGGGCTTAAACTGAAAGTGCTCTGGGGCCTCCATTGGATTTGATGAGTCTATGAAAACTGTCATAATTAAAACAACTAAGAGCAGATGGGAATAAAGTTGAGAGTGAAATTTCCAAGTAATTTCCTTGAAAAGTGTGGCAGATTGGATTAGTTTTAGGAGCCCCTGATTCTCTGATGGCTCTGTTAATAAACTTTGGTCTTTGTCTATAGTGACTTTCTCAAAAGGGAATAAGAATGAATTTGACATTACTGGCAAAATATTTTGGGCTGAGAGAGAAAAACATCAACATCAATACAAAGGTATTCTATTAATAAGAACAACATGGTATGGAGAAGTGACACTTTTGCATCATTTAGTGAACAAATATTTAACTAGTATCTACTATGGATCCAGCACTATGTTAAGTGATACAGTTATAAAGACAAATATGAAGCAATTACTGTCTTTAAAGGTAGAATAGAGATATAGATATACACAAAATAGATATAAAAAGATATAAAGTAAATTTTAAGTGCATATGCATTAGCAGTTGGGGAAGGGAGATCATAAAAAATCTCACATAGAAAATGATACTAGCTAAGTTATAAAGGAAACTAGAAATTCAAAGAGGCAGTGATGAAGATCAAGTATATTCCCCAGCCAATAAGCACAGTAATAGCCAATATCTATATGTAGAAACCAACATAGCCCACAGATCACTGAAATATGAAAATGATTACTAAAAACTCATGTTCTGAGCTAGGCTTGACTCAGAACAGTACCTTATTAGTCTGGTGGGACATTATAAAAGAATAATTCATTCATAGTACATTCAATGATTAACAAAAGGAGATTTATTCAGTTATAGCAAGAGAAAAAGGCCACTAGACAGGAATTGTCATTGAGGCCATTTTAAACTGATTCATCTCCTTAATCCTTGTTCCCATTGTAATTTACTAGTCCAGGCAACTAGGTGATACAATTGATAAAATTTAGGCCCTGGAGCCATGAAAACTCATCTTCCTAATTTCAAATCTGGTCTCAGGCATTTACTAGCTATTTGACAATGAACAAATTACTTAACACTGTTGGTTTCAGGTTTCCCAATTATAAAAGGGGAAGTAAATGGCAAACCACTTCAGTATCTTTGCCAAGAAAACCACAAATGGGATTATAAGGAGTTAGAAATGACTGAAAAATGACTGAACAACAATTTGCCAGTCAAGCACCAAAGAATGCACCTAGAGTTCCTAATGGCATTTTTTTAATACTCAGGGGAGTAGAAAGTGATATCAATATCTGTAGTATACTAAGTCAATCAAAACTAAAGGATGGTTTCAATATCTTTAAAAATAAAAAAACTAGCCTAACTTGCATAGAAAGAAAGGTTAGGATATTGCTGATGGCTACCATACTTCATTTTATGAAATGGGCTGCCATAGCTGATGATGAATTTTCCAACACTGGAAGCTTAGACCAACAGAAGATGGTAGACCACTTGTCAAGAAATGGAATATATGACTAGAATATATGACTTCTGATAACCCTTCTAACTCTGCCACATTACAAATAATAGATTTAGCAATGACAACTACTTACACAAACTGATTTTTCATTGCTTTTCCATAAAGTATCTTAAATTCTAAAAAGTCCAAACCCAGGCATCTACAGGGCATTTAGATTTGTGGTTGATGGTGTGATG